>JAOTRR010000004.1:3671083-3684078 GCA_028570945.1 Gogo arcuatus
CTTAAATAACTGACGGAAAATATTGAACTTTTTCACGATATTCTAATTGTTTGAGTTGCACTAGTACTCTCTAATGCAATATGAATGTGGTGCTACCTGCAAAGAATTTCACACAATCTACAAAAGCTGCAAACTTGTCCCAAGTCTCCGTGCTCTCCCCTATGACTCAAAACCAAAATAATGTTCAGTTTCAGATTTTTGAATTTAAATTCACATTTTTAATGGCATGATTAGAATCCCAGTTCCTAACACACACGCAAACACATGGTTTACCAGTTTGACCATCATGGCCTGTGTTTTGGTAGCTGGATTATAAACTGGATGTTTCAGCACGCATGTAGCTAGTATTACACTGTATGATTGATCTATGCCGAGTCAAATCAGATAGGGAAAGATTATATTTTATTTATATAGGTGCAGCTGAGATTTTTGCCCCCCTGCTGCTTTGAATCCGCCCATTTTATTTGGGTGTCAGCCTTGTTCTGGTTGGAGGGAGGGAGGGAGACTGGTCATAGAGGTCCGATGCGTCACGTTTATTTGGGCCTTGTGGAGCCCCGCCGGCTCCGTGTTTGTTTTGGGTTTTTTTCTTTTTCTTTTTTTTCTTGAAGAACCGGAACCTCTTTTTTTCCCTCTTTCGTGCATTCTGGATCTAGCCGGGAAATAAATAAGGTATCGAATTGGGGCGCGAGGAGAAAAACGCGCAGCTTTATAGCGACATGTTACTACTGAGTGCCTGGTGTCGGTTTTCCCCTAGCAGCAGCCGCGGTGTAGCCAGCCTACTGAAGTGCACTAAGCTAGGGATGGGTCTGAGCATTATGCTGCATGGATGCCATTGTGCAGAGTAATTTTATTTCCCTCCCTTCGAGCTTCGCGTTTCCTCTGTGCTTTTTTCCCCTCCCGTTTCACGCATTCCTGTCTCATGCTGGTTTTTTTTTCCTTTTGCATGCACTGTTTACTGTTTGTTAGCTGTGCCAGACGGTTAGAGCAAGGACATTAGCCAAGCTGGTATATAAAAACGAACTGCTGCTCCTGGTGTCTAATGCTATCAGCAGCTAGCTAACTAAAGTTGCTAAAAAAAAAATCATAAAACGTTTTTTTTTTTTTTTTTGCAACGAATGCATTGCAATACATACATACATACATACATACATACATATACATCTGACTGTTGCTTTGCTTGCATCGCATTTCCTTTTGTGCAGTAGTTGGGGATTATGTAGATGTGAACACATTTCGGTTTTTTTCCCCCCTGTCGGTTATAGCAGGCTAGCTTACAATGATATGCCATTCAAGGCAGCATTTGACCCTGCATTTATATCAACTGATATTATTTATTTTTGATTTTTTTGGACGTGCATTTTGGAAAAAGCACACATTCTGGATTATATGTTTGGGTTTTTGTTTTAAATCTTGGTATCTGCTGCAGAAATATTACATAAAGGCACTTTATCTTACTATGAAGTCTTTGATTTTGCATGCTTGAAGAGTTAAAGCGCTTCCAAGTAAGCTGATGTTGTTTCTGTCTTGCAGGTACACTGCTTGGAAAAGCTTTTTTTTTTTTTTTTGGTTCATATAATGTAACAAGACTCATTATCGGTCCTTTGTCAATGATCTGACGTATTGGGACATTTTACATTTTAAATAACCGAGGTCCTGTGACAGCTGAAGCCATACATGTACAGCGGAAGGATGACCGAGGCATGGCAGCAGCAGCATGCAGTGGCCCCTCCTCCTGTTGCGCATCCTCTTCTTCAAGGGGCCGAAAATCCCCTCGGTAGTGCCGTGTATGGGATCGTCCTTCCGGCAGACCCTGCCTTACAGCAGTCGCAGCACGGCCAGCAGCACCCTGTGCCTGCTCAACAGCCGTCCTTGCAAGTCGGGAGCGAGGGCGGGCATAAATGTGGAGCGTGCGGCCATGATATATCTCACCTGGCGAACCCACATGAGCACCAGTGCATGGTGAGCCAGGACCGCTCTTTTCAGTGCACCCAGTGCATGAAGATCTTCAGTCAGGCCACTGATTTGCTGGAGCATCAGTGTGTCCAGGTAGAACAGAAACCGTTTGTCTGCGGCGTGTGCAAAATGGGATTCTCCCTTCTCACTTCGTTGGCGCAACATCACAACGAGCATTCGAATGGCAACAACCCTATGAAATGCTCCATATGTGAGAAAACCTACAGGCCAGATTCTTCCTCATCAAACCCCCAGCAGCCATCAACAGGCGAGACCTCCGGCAGTGGAGCAGCAATGGGCTCCTCTTCATCCACTGCTTTTCAAAACTCTGACAGGCCCTACAAGTGTTCGGTGTGCTCAAAGTCTTTCCGACACCTATCTGAGCTCTCTCGGCATGAGCGAGTACACACGGGCGAGAAGCCTTACAAGTGCAACACCTGTGATAAGAGCTTCAGCCAGGCGTCTCACCTGGCGCACCACCAGCGCACTCATAGTGCTGACCGCCCTTACAAATGCGCTGTCTGCGATAAGACCTTCAAGCACCGGCAGCACCTTGTGCGCCACATGTACGCCCACTCCGGCGAGCACCTGTTCAAGTGCAACTTGTGTGAACTGCACTTCAAGGAATCGTCTGAACTACTGCACCATCAGTGCCAGCCCGCAGGCGAACGACCCTTCCGTTGCGCGACGTGCGGGAAGACCTTCAAACGGCCGTCGGACCTCCGGCAGCACGAGCGCACCCACTCCGAAGAAAGACCATTCCAATGTGAAGAGTGCCAGATGAGTTTCAAGCAGCAGTACGCCCTCGTGCGACATCGCCGCACTCATAAAAACCCAGCAGAACGTCCTTTCAAGTGCAACCAGTGCGACAAGGGCTTCTTGCAACCGTCCCACCTTCTGTACCACCAGCATGTCCATGGAATCGAGAACCTGTTCAAGTGCGCCGCTTGCCAGAGGGGCTTCAGACAGTCTGGGGAGCTGCTCAGGCACAAGTGTGGAGAATCCGGCTCAGGCACCAATGCACCCGAGAAACCGTACAAGTGCGATGTGTGCGGCAAGGGCTATAAAAAGTCGTCCACCCTTCAGCGACACCAGAACTCCCACTGCACAGAGAAGCCACTCAAATGCTCCTTGTGTGGTCGCCGCTTTCAGTCGTCGTCCGATTTCGTCCAGCATCACTGTGATCCTGCTCGCGAGAAACCAATGAAGTGCTCGGACTGCGAGAGGCGCTTTAAATATTCATCGGAGCTCCAGAGACATCGCCGCGTCCACACGGGGGAGAAACCTTTCAAGTGCCCAACCTGCGACAAGGGATTCAAGCAGCGAGAGCACCTGGCCAAACATGGCATCGTCCATTCACGGGAAGCTCAGTTTAAGTGTGTGTGGTGTGGGGAGTGTTTCGGGGAGCTAGGGGCTCTTCAGGAGCACACAGTCCAACACACTGCAGAAGGAGGGGGCTATCCAGTAGCCCCATGCATACAGTAGTGGTGCTCCAGCAATGTTAACCTCCCATTTTGTTTAATGAAGCCACGAATATATAGTGCTTATATGAGAAACTTGCCAGTGTTTGAAATGTGCTATAATTTATTGAGGTTCATTTCAAGACTAACAGCCTGTGATATAGTTTTCAGCTATTTTCCAGCCAGGCCTTAAAAAATGCTTAGGTGCAAAATACAGTAAAATGTCCAAAAAGTATCAAAAGGTTTGTAGGATATACATTCAAGGATGACTATTCTAATTTTTTGTAGCTCTTCTTTCTCCGATATTTGAAATTCAAATACAGTGCTGTTGTAAGTGTTTGTGAACGATTGTATTTTCACTATTTTAATATTAATGAGCTTAACTCAGTCGTTTTGTTAGGAGCGGTTCCTAACACAAGAAATTGGATTTCACTGGCTGGAATAATTATGTGGCATAACAATTATGAGGCATGTGACAGACAGTGTTACTTTTTTTCCATCTTGTACAGTATATGTACAACCTCATGCTTTTTAGCTGCCATAGTGCTTGTGTGTGTATATATATATATATTAAGCCAAACTGCTCTGTATAGTAACTCTACCGCATAAACTCCAATGCCTAACCCATGATGTACCAGGGTATGTGTATGCATGAATAATCTGAAATCTCTCTGTTAGTATTTTATGTTGTAAACTGTAACTGGTGCTTATTTGTATGTTGTCTTATAGGCAAAAGAACAACGTTAGTTACTTTGAAGTGATGCAATTGTATGTGATGAGTGTAATTGGTTAATTCATCCCTGCAGTTATCATGGCTATTTAGACAATTATCAGTAACACTAATGCATTTATACAGTTTACAGTTTGGATTTACATTTCAACTGCCCAGTAACAGCATGTCTGTCACAGCAATTTAAAAAAACAAAAACAAAAACAAACAAAAAAACACGTATAAACTCTAATATCTTCAGTAATATTCAGAATTTGATGTTTTGTAATAATTTAGTACAATAGTACAATTTAGTGTCTGTATCTCCACGATACTGTAAACTATATGTCCATGATCATTCCTCTTTAAGGACGGTTATTTCTTACAGTGGATCTAGTATAATAGGATAATTTTTACCTATTTTACACTTATGACATTTTATTTTTTATTTTTCCCCAAACACCACCCTTATGTATCCCATTTATACATTATTACATCACCAAAAGTGTTGATGTCTCTTAACCATTAGGTTTGCATCATAATATAAAAAGTCTAGGAATCAAAAGCACCTTGGTTGTAGTTTGTTAGCTCTAGTTAGACAAAATTGCACCTTAATCAGCCTTAATCAGCATATCATTGACTGTCATATGCTGATCATGATTATTTGGATGATGCCAGAACAGTCATACAGGCAAGCATCCTGTAGAGACATAATAGGAAATAATAATAATGTTTGTTAATTCTAACAAAGCAGTAATTTTTAATTTTCAGGAACAACCCTATAAAAATGATTCACAATGTCCATGGGAATCACAACATCCATGTGTCCAATATGTAATTCATTGAGGTAATTAATAAGAAATAGGGATGTAGCCTGCTTATCTTTAGGTCTAGTACCTATAAACCATTCTCTAGTTTTTTGCTCACTTTAACATGTTAACATTTTTTAGTGTTTTTAAAGATGGTGGGGCGATTTAAATATGTAAATATCTCTATATGTAATAATTTGTCCTATCTTTGCACTTGTATGTATTGTGACCTTAGGCTACATGGCATTAACCAATAAATGTTTGCAAATATATAAGTATGTTTTTTGTATTCATAAATTTCTTTTAGTTATGTAATGTCCAGGTGTCACCAGAAGAGTGTAGAAATTTTTGTACACCTTTAGAGATTTTTAAATAATTTAATCAGGCTTTTTATTTGGAGAAAAAAAAATATACCGTTGCCTGGAAGCTTATTGAGCGCTTCCGGTTCTCCAGTCAAAACAGCAGCAGCTTTGGTTAAATACCCAGTGGCTAACGATTTCCTACACAAGTGCACTAAATATATTGGGAAATCTGGACTTCTGTACCCTACACAGTGCACTACATATAGGACGTCGTTTGGGATTCGGTATTTGATTTTGCGGTTTGAAACAGAAGGGGTGTGAGTGAGCTAGCTGAGCAGTATAGGGGATCACTTCACCCCCTCAGCGGAACATTTGGGAAATTTTCAAGTTTATTGTTATTATTATTAATATTTTAATTTTATTAATAACCGTGTGTTCAATGCGTAGCTGGCAACCGGAGTCCAAAAAAAATTGGACATTTTGGATATAACCGGTTTGAATCGACGTTAGAAGAGTCGCGAGACGTCGCTGACAAATCGAGCCTAGCTTGTTGGTTAGCTAGCTAGCTAGCTAGCTAGCTATCGGTATTAGCTTAGCTTGTAACGGTTTTCATGATTATAATAATGTGGATTAAAAATATCTATTTACACGCTGTTTAAAGAAATATCAGACCAACATGTCTGGATAGTAACATTTATTTTTTTTCTATTAATTAATTCGTCTTAGCTAGCAATAATAGCTAAGTGGTAGCCAGCCTTAAGGTTAATTTTCCGTTGTTGTTACTCAGTAACGATAACAAACGTAATTAATTTAAAGTTGTATTCAGCATCATAGCTAGGTGAGATAAGCTATAAGCCTTTGTAATGGTTTACAAGCAAGACTAGCTAGTAATTACTGTACGTGCGCAGCAAGCTATGTCCTAAGCTGACTAGCACGCTTCACAGGTGACATGTTGATGCATATGCATGTCGCTTAGTATTAATCACGCCCCAGTAAATCAGATCTGCACGCAGCCAGCTATGCGATCTTGGCGAAATTCTTCCTAACCAGCGTTATTAAGCTGGCGCTGTGTCAGAAAGCGTGCAGGCTGCTTTCCGGCACACTTGGACACTCCTTTTCGGGCTTGAACAGGAGGTCATGGTCCCCGCTGCATTGCGGCCCTATTTCACCGGAGAGACCAGTCGCGCATTGCTACAGTGAACCAGTGAACCCTCCCCAAAGCTGCGAGAAGACAAGGCCAACTTTGCGGTGTCGTGTTGGGAGTGCTGTGGTCGGTGGGGAAAAGGCAGACCCATCATCGTCCATGCCCGCCATGCCTGGTCCGGCGGCCAGCAAAGCGCGGGTGTACGCTGATGTGAACACTCTGAAGAGCAAGGATTACTGGGACTATGAAGCACATGTGCCTACCTGGAGGTACAAAATCTTCCCATTGTATGCTATATAAAGGTTCCCCACTCTGGTCCTTTAGAACACATAACACCCAATGTTTAGAACACATATTTATTAATGTGTTCCCTGCACCCAAAACACCTGATTCAACAAATCAGCTCAGTAACGTTAATTAGCCCTTCCTGGCTGAATGTTTGTGAAGAGAAAATACTAAAATGTGCAGAGGGTTCTCCAGGATCAGGGTTCTGGTCAGGCTGTGGTTCTTCCAAGAATCCCCTAGGGATCTGTCAAGCCTTAATTTTTGGACAGTGTTGGAAACCACGACTGTTGTCCAAGTTATTCTGCCTGTAAATAGCAGATGCTAACTGGAATCTAATAATAATTAATTAAATGGGTTCTATGGGTGATAAGTTCAGAAATAAAATATATCTGGCTTCAATCAACCAACCAATAAGCCTAATTTTTTAATCGTTTGTAAAATAAATTTGTACTTTCATGCATATGCCGGGATCAGATTAAACTATATTTTTTGTCTTTCACAATGGTCACAATGCCAGATTAGGCAATCATAGTGCTATAAATTCTCGCTGCGTCTCGGTCAGAAGACTGGCAACACTACAAGTTTGTCCTCGACCAAGCATCATTCCCGTTCTTGTGTGTCGTCAGGGAGGAGGGTCAGGAAATTGTTAATCATGGCTACCAAAGAACACGTTGGAGTTGTCAAAGTAGGCGAGAAAATACAAAAAATTCTGACATGCAAGACTTTTTGTCTGGGTGTCAGGGGGCATCCCAGACACCACATTACTGTTCTTTAATTGTGTCACTACATGGCCTGTTTGTTGTTCCTGACATTCATATTCAGGCTCAACACTGGAAATTTGTCAGCCATGACAAAATCATGTCAAAATCAAGCTGAATTTGTGTAGTCTGATCCCGGCATTAGAAGCTCCTGATTGTATAATGTATCCAGTTTATTTTTATTTTCTTGTATTTCATTTCTCACCTTCTCTCAGCAACCAAGATGATTACCAGTTGGTCCGTAAGCTTGGAAGAGGCAAATATAGCGAAGTGTTTGAAGCCATCAACATCAACAGCAATGACCGAGTGGTGGTGAAAATCCTCAAGGTGAAACATAGAGCTGTGATTCTTCAAAAGGGCTTGAGATTTTCTTTAATGATGTGATGAGATTTTCAACTCTTATCAACTTCTGTGTAAGGAATAAAACACTTGGGGGTGTGGTTTTATTGGAAAAATAATGACACAAAGCGGGGTTCCTGTTACCACCCTGCCGTGTTACCACCGTGTCTTATTCCTCTTACACTACATTGATTTGCCAATACAATTTTTTAATTTATTAACACATACCACATAATATTTTTTTCTTTTTGTTGTGGAACGTTTGCAAGACGTTAGCCTTTTTATGTAGATCATCTGCCAGACAAGTCCCTGAAAATGAGTTGTTGCTATAGAAACACTAATGAATTAGAATGAGTGCATTAATATTAACCTGTGGTTTGGCTCACGGCCAACACCTATTCTCTGAGCTGCTGACCAATCAGAACGGAGAATTTAACACAGCTGTGGTATAATCATTGTTATTATATAGTTATTAAAGAAAATCTCAGACCCCTGAGATAATAGCAACTATTATTAATGGTTATTATGTAGTTATTAAAGCTCTAATTGTTTCTGGTCACACTAATGTGTTTCTTACAGGAAGCTGTTCATCTCCTAATCTAAAGCCCAACAACGTAAAAAATTCAAGGCATAAAGAATGTCAGTATGATGTAATTCCAGTTGATGTGACACAAAACATTTCAAATCCACATTCACTAATGTATAGAAATATTTGAATAGTTGTACATTTCTAAGACTTACCAACAGGTGCTTTACTGAAAGTAAAACGTTTCTTAAGCTCTGATTTACAGCAACGTATTTCACTCACGGCTTCTTTCTCTCTCATGTCATCACTTTTGCAGCCCGTCAAGAAGAAGAAGATCAAGCGCGAGATCAAAATCCTGGAAAACTTAAGAGGAGGAACCAACATAATTCGTCTTGTGGACACAGTCAAGGATCCTGTGGTAGGTTTCTGTCACATCTCTCCCATCTGTCTGCCAAGCCTGAGCATGGATCATTGTCATCACTGATACATGAACAACTGATGAACTAAAGTTGTCTGTACTTATTTCAGTCCAGAACACCAGCTCTTGTCTTTGAGTGCATCAATAACACAGATTTCAAGGTACCACTTTATTTTTACTTATCACTTATGACATTTGTGATGTATAAACAGAGAACTACATAAACGTTTCAATCGACACAGTACTAAAAGACAGTGTTGAAAATTGACTTTACTGTTTGCTAGACTTATTTTGCATTTTTAATTCTTATTTCTAGGATCTCTACCAGAGATTAACAGATTTTGATATTCGTTTCTACTTGTATGAACTTCTAAAGGTAAGAGGTATTATAATACCTTTAAATTGCCCTATTGCCAGCCCTATCCAGAACCTTGTTAAATGTTATTTTTGGTTTATCTGCAGGCTCTGGATTACTCTCACAGCATGGGAATCATGCATCGGGATGTAAAGCCGCATAACGTGATGATAGATCACCAAATGAGAAAGGTAACTTGTGCAGTGCATTGTCAAACTTTAAACTAACTGGCAGTAAGAACGAAACTTAGCTATAGGATGTATGATTTTGTAATCTGTGCTAGAAAATTGCTATTGCAAGGTACTAGGTGGAAGAACATTTTGTAATGTGGGTTATGCTGCGCTGTTTTCCACCATGAACAATATGGCAGTATGTGGTTTAGGACATAAGCATTTGAGACCACTGACTGCTCAGTATTACAGAATAAAATAACATTTTTGTGCATATCAGTCGGAACTTGCTTTTAGCTAATTGGTGGTATTTTTTTTCTCCAGCCTGTCAAAACTGGATAGTGTTATCATGCTCGCTAAAACCCAGACCAGAGGATAAAGAGAGACAGATCAGGCAAAGGGCTCGAATCACTCGCTGTCACCTGATATAACAAGGTTTAAAGTGCAAAACTACAAAGAGAAATTCAACAACACCTTCTGTTAGTTTACTAGCCATCTATCATGAGTTCTATAGCTAAAATAACGTCAGAAATATACAGGACGACAATAAATCGTCCGACTGCCAATTTAGCTTTCACCAGCTTTCCACCAAATTGGAGACTTACTTGTTCAGCAAGAGAAAAGCTAACACTCCACCAGTCCTGAATGCTTTTACCTCTTGTAGTATTGTATCAGTCTCTTTCACCGTATTACTCCTCTGTGTCCCTCGATTGGCTGCTAGCTCTTGTCTGTCACCATGCAGTCAGACTCCTTTCATGCCTAAAGGTGTGGAGTGATGATATTTGATGTATCGGAGCCTGACTCGGTTTTGTCGACTACAGACTTGTCAGGGTGACCCACAGCAGCCTAGGAACATCAGAATATACATCAGAGTAGAGTATTTTATCATCCCATGACCCAGGAATCATGTTTTTTATTTTATTTTTAGCAGATAAATCCAACACACTGTAGCTTTAAATAATGCTGTGTGTGTGTGTTTTAGTTGCGCCTGATAGACTGGGGTCTTGCCGAGTTCTATCATCCTGCACAAGAATATAATGTAAGGGTGGCCTCGAGATCATACAAGGGGCCAGAGCTGCTGGTTGATTATCAGGTATAGTGTTTATACACGTTGCTGAATTTATTTTGTCGTATTTTCCTAATACCCTAAACACACTTGGCTATTTCCTGCTTTGCAGATGTATGATTACAGTTTAGACATGTGGAGCCTGGGCTGCATGCTGGCCAGTATGATTTTTCAGAAAGAGCCTTTTTTCCATGGCCAGGACAATTATGACCAGGTACACACATCATAGAATATAAACGCTCTCAATAAAAATAAGTGATTAAACACCTAAACTGTTATTTTTTTTCTCTACAGCTTGTTCGTATCGCTAAGGTCCTCGGGACCGAAGAACTTTACAGCTACCTTAATAAGTATCACATTGAACTGGACACACGTTTCAAAGACCTGCTCGGACAGTGAGTTCAAGTCCAGTTCTTTAATGTGGTGTAGGATAATTTTTAATTTGTGTGGAAGTGGGGTTGTCATAATACCAGGATTTTATACTAATAGCAGATGATTTCACAATAGAAAAATGTGTACATTTGGCCAAAAATAAATAAAAGGGAAATTAATAAAATAGTGGCCTTTTTAAATGCAGAATCAAGTAGTATTGAAAAGTTACATAGTTGAAATATTTACCACATTGCAATATCATCATGTTAGGTGTGTAATATCCACAAAATCTCACTGAAGATTAAGTAAAAACACCATTTCAGGATGTTTGCTGGATTTAAGATCGCCAAGACTAATCTGACCGTACATTGCAATAAGATGGGGAAATTCCTTAAATATGAGTATTTAACTGTTTTTAAATATAGGAATATGGCAAAAAGCTTCATCACAGGCATATTGTGGTGTGCAGTCAGAGTAGTGTTTGCCTTTTTTTAAATGCAGCATCCAGTGGTATTGAAAACTGTACAATCGAATCATTTACCGTGTTACAGTATTGAAAATGTACCTTGTGCAACTCTATATGCACTGATTGGTATTGGTAATCGGGGAAGCATCAAAGACCATGCTCATTTACTCATATTTGAGAAAAAATGCTCTGATACCAGATATGTGACTTAATCCCAGTGTCCCAGTGTACATTGTCACGCTAATGATAGTATTCCAAGATTAATGATGGCAATCAAAGCAGACTGCAAGCTGCACTGTGAAAAATAACAAGATGATCTACAGCATCTTCCTGCAGTATGAGTAACCTGATAAAACATCTTAAACATAACACTCAGCACAAGGAGTCCATTGCTAGCTGCAGCTAACACTAGCTAGGCAAGAAAAAAAAATGTCTACAGGCGATGCTAGATGAGTGAAAAATAACAGCTCTTACCCAGTATATTGTTCTTGACAATTAGCCTTAGATATTGATGGATTTCAACACAATAAACACACAGAAAAAACATAGTTTACTAATGGCTGTAGAGAAGCGCTTTTTGGAAGTGAACCCGCTTTCCATTGGAACCCTACCCGATCCAAGGAAACTAATCTAGGTAGCTAAAGCACGTTATAAAGAACAAACCTAAGTGCACAAATACGTTTGGGCTTCTTATGGCCTCTATTTAAACCACTGAAACAATGGAGCTACAGTTCGGTTTCTAAATATTTGGACCGTGACACAACTTTTGTATTTTTTGCCTCTCTACAACACCACAATGGATCTGAAATGAAGCAATCAAGATGTTAATGAAGTGTAGACTTTCAGCTTTAGTTCAAGGGGTTTAACAAAATGTGAATTTGGTGAATTTCCCCTACAGGGGATCAATAAAGTTTATCTTAAAAATATTGCATTAGGAACCCATTAGGAATTACAGCCATTTTTACATAGTCCCTCCATTTTCACAGGCTCAAAAGTAATTGGACATTTAAAAAAAAAATATAAGTATTATTTATGACTGCCTAAAGTCTGGAACCCATGGCCATCACCAGATAATGAGTTTCTTCGCTTGAGATTATTTGCCAGGCCTTTACTGCAGCTGCTTTCAGTTTTGTCTTCAGTAAGTGAAAAACATGCTTAATTGGGTTGGGGTCAGATGACTGACTCGGCCATTTAAGAACATTCCATGTCTTTGCCTTAAGTAGTTCTAGTTTGGTTTTGCGGTACGCTTTGGGTCATTATACATCTCTACTGTGAAGCACTGCCCTATTGGTTTTGCATCATTTGACTGAATCTGAGCAGAAAGTACAGCTCTATGCACCTCAGAATTCATCCTGCTACGTCTATCAGCAGTCACATCATCAATAAACACCATTAACCCAGTTCCATTGGCAGCCATGCATGCCCATGCTATAACGCTACCTCCACCATGTTTGACAGACAGATTATGTGGTATGCTTTGGATCACGAGCCCTCCCTTTTCTTCTCCATATCATACTGGTGCAAGTTAATCTTGGTTTCATCTGTCCAAAGAATCTTGTTCGAGAACTGGGCAGGCTTTTTGAGATGTTTTCTAGCCAGATCCAATCTGTGCTTTCTGTTCTTGAGTGTTACCAGTGGTTTGCATCTTGAGGTAAACTCTCTGTATTTACGTTCATGAAGGCATCTCTTGATTGTAGACTTTGACAGTGATGCACCTACCTCCTCGAAAGTGTTCTTGACTTGGTAGATGTTGTAAAGCAGTTTTTCTTCACCAAGAAAAGATGATCATTCTGTGATGATCATCTTTAGTTCAGAATCAGAATCAAGTTTATTGCCAAGTACGTTCTCACATACAAGGAATTT
>JAOTRR010000004.1:3774673-3786842 GCA_028570945.1 Gogo arcuatus
TTTCACTGTGCGAGAGTACATGTGACGAAAATAAAGGCTTTGGCCTTGGTTCTTCATGTGCCTCGGAGGAGGTACGTGATGACTTTCGCCCTCCCTGGTTGGCAGCTGTCATGTGATAGGGGAGACCTGTCTGGTGGGTGGGAACTGATAACATCTAAATTAGGGAGAAAATTGGAGGTGGGGGGCATATAATTGTTGATATGGTGAAGCTTTCTGTAAGGAGAAGTTTATTTATCATTTATGGAAGGATTCTCCATTGTGTCTGAGTTATTTACTTGTTTTTATCCATTATACAATAGCTACATTTAATGTTGTGGAATGTCTGCGAAACAAGTTAGTTCCTGTTACCACTTTGTCACTTCGTCAACTTCAGTGCCGGTTACAGCGACAAACTCAGTTTTCCAAGATGCAAAATGTGCGCCATGGATTCCACGTCCCAGCAGCCACCACCATTGCCTCATTACTCCTATTATGAACACTTGTTGTCATTTTTTATCTTGATTAGTTTTGTTATTCAAGTCCTGCTGTTTCTGTAGTTCGTTACTAAGGCTCTGTTATTTGTAGCTGTTGTTGATTTCATGCCTCGCTCTTTAACGTTGTGGTTTTGACTCTCGCCTGTTTAACAACCTTGATTTTGGATTTGTGTTTGGAATTGTTTGTCTGTTTAAGAAACATCACCTGCACTTTGTATCCACCACTGCTTCCTTTCTGACACATGTAGCAACTATAAACAATCATTCTGTCACTTTCTCCTGAAGTTAATGACAAAAAAAATGCAGTTGTTAAAGAGAAACTGCAAAACGCAACATCTTCTGTCCTGAAAACTTTCCCAGGGTGGAACACATAAAATTACAGCTTTACTGTTACAAAGTGCCATCAGTGGAGACTCCTTCCATAAATGATAAATAAACATCTACTCACAGAAAACATGACAATTTCTTTGTTTAAAATCATGCTTTTTCTGTTTATTATTAGCTATAGATTATGTGGATCGTCCACCATACCAGTCCCTGTTAATTTTTGGTTACTACTGAAACGATAATGTATTAGAACGAGAACAATAATATAAACCTGTGATTTGCCTTGCTGTCAGAGCTGTTAGAAGAAGAAGAAGAAGAAAAAGCCTTTATTTTGTCACATGTACTCATGTACATGTTATTGGAAATTATAAACAGTTCTGATTCACTAATTTGTTTGGTCAGGCAGCATTCTAAAAGTGCTTATATTTAGTATAACAGTTTCACTGTGGGTATCACTCTGCTCGTCTGTGTTCACCATGGAAAATTCCACTTCCTTGTTCGAAACAGTTACTACAGTAATATTAGCAATCTCATCAGTGGACGTGGCAAACAATAATTTACATAAACATAACTTCTGACTTAAAATATCAAAGCTCATACGATGAAGATGAAAAGGAAGAAGGGATGCCAGTTTCATCAGAAGCACCTTTAACAGGAATGTACAAATCAGTATGTGCTAGCTAGCTGATGTGCTATAAAGTGAGTGTGGCTTCTTCTATTTCCACTAGCAGAGCACAAATAAACAGAACATTTGTATTGTATTTTGTATTGTATGCAAAATGTCACTTACTCGATGTTAGTTTATTGTTTATAGAACTGTTATACAACTATAAAAGTAATATCACACTTGCAATCGTGCGGTTATACAGAATATCGGCACGGTTGTGATTAGGTACAGCTGAATTGCAGCCGTGCTGATATTCAGTATAACAATGCTCTTGCTCACACGATATTGCTTAATTAATCAACACCTTCTGACCATTCAGATTCACAAATCCAACAGCACTGAGGTATAAATAGAAGTTCAAAGTTAGTGGGATAGGACAAAATTACGAGGGTTGTCCAGACATTTTAGGGCTTTTTTTTATTTAAAAGCCACTAAGTCTTTTATTTAAGGTATATATTTCTTAGCAAAATCAGTACAATTTGTGATTTGTGTTATTGTATGTGACTACTAGTTTACACCGAGTTTAGTCTCACCCTGTAACTTGAGCTCCAGTCATACAATAAAAGAAAACTACAGAGCCATATAATATTATTAAATATATTCTGTATTATTAAGTAATGGAAAAGTACAGCTCTTTGTTATTGTACTTTACCATATGTGCTTCTGTTATTCCAAGCTCACTGACTTTATGCTTGGCTTAAATCTCCCTTCTTCTCGAATTACACGAAATGTTCAAGGGTTTTTTTTTAGAAGATAAAATGAATTTGCAATCAGAATACGAGTGGAATAAAGAAAGTCCTCATGTATTTGCCTACATCACAGATTTGAATATGCAGGCATTGGGCAAAGTGCTAAGATATTCAAGGTGACTTTGGAGCGAGCTTGTTAACTACAGGGATGTTGCCTCTAGCACCTTTCATTTGCAGATCATAAGCAAAAAGATACAAAAGCCTGTCAGAGCACAGCCACTTTTCACATGCCACTCCAGACAGAATGTGAAACATGACTTTGAAACCTGGTTATTTATATAGTATATTAAGTTGTTAAACCTTGGTACATCGTATAACTGAATAAACACTGTTTGAATTTAAAATAGAGTAATACAGGACATGTTTTAGGACTGTTTAATTTAACAATCAACACCATGGTCCATCAGTGTCACAGATCAGTGTTGTAATTTCATGCAGCTGGTCACGGCAGCATTGCGTAATGGCTGCTGTTTTTACCTAGTCACACTCCTTCTCTAGGCAAATATGGAAATCAGTTCTTTAAAAAACAATGCAGTTGGCAAGGCGACAGGCAAAACCAGCCTGCACCATTTAGTCGTCCATTGTTTTCTTCAGTCTTTACCATTCTGAGCCGAGATACACTTTTAATCAGAATGCAGTGGGTGGAAAACAACTGAATACAGGCTACCTGTGGTTTTGAATCACAAACTACCTCTGTTTCCGGGTACTGTTTATTTTCAGAGATCTGATGGCAGCAGCCTTAATTGCTGACTCATATAGAAACAACCAAAATAACCAAGTCGCTTGAGCAAAATTGGTTTGTGCATGCTGGGCTGAAAATGAATGAGACAAATGAAATATGACCTGTAGAGCCTTTGTTCATGCCTCAAAAACAAGTAGGAAATGCATGTTATAAATAAAAAGAAAGAAACATGAATGGAACAATAATACACCATTGCATATACTACCACAATTTGATTATTGTGACTTATAGTACAAAAAGAACTACCTTGTATACAGTATTTCATAACTATTCCGTATATACAGTATTCCATAAAATCAATATTATTTGCCAGAATTTAAAAAAAAATTATAATTGCATGAGTATTCAACCTTGTTGCTATTAGAGCCCCAAACTAGTTCTGATGCAACCAGTCGCCATCAGAAATCACAGTCAGTTGAATGAAGTCAAATAAAATATTATGTGATCTCAATATAAATACACCTGTCACTAGAAGGGTTGAAGTGAACAGGTAAAGAGGGTATTAAGAACTGGAGAGATGCACACCTCAAATGGGAGAAGGTGTTCACATCACACTGAAGCATGATGGTGGTAACATCATGTTGAGTTACCCTTGGTCTTTTGGTAACTAATATCTTTCCTGTAAATAAAATGATTTATCAGTGTTTCATCTCCTCTCAGTATGAGTGAAGAAAAGCATAATAATTAAAACAAACATGTTCCTGTCACTTCATTTACCTGATAAATGCTACCAATCTAATAAAGTCTAATAAAGAGTACTCTAGTTGATGGGGAGGACATGACCACCTTTTCTGACGCTATTCATGATCTGAAGTGAAACGCACTTTCAAGTGAAATGCACAGTTTCCAAAGCTGGGGGTAGTTCGATTTTGTTCTGAAGTAAAAATGAAAAGCGTTTAAAATTTGACCCCAGCTTCCTAACAAGTTCACTGTACTGTAATGTATATGTGACAAATAAAGGCTTCTTTTTCATGTCACCAATTGAGTTTGGGGATTTTAACAGATGAGGGTGAGCTGTAGTAAGGATTTAATTAATATAATACTTTTCACAAATCTTCTGAAATCCCAGCACATGATTCCACACTCCATTGAGTAACTAATCCTTTACTCTAACATTCCTCTGATAAACCACAGGACCAGTGCTGACTGGGGACACTGGTATCGGGTATCCATCCGTTTACGTACTCGTACTTTGATACCGTGTGATACTTTGAGATGACAGTGACGTATGGTACATATTTTATGCTAAATGAAGCAAGGCGAAATAGACTGTAGTGTGCACTATACAGGAACTACAGCATCTTCCTAGAATAGTAACCTGACGTAACCTGATGAAAGGTTCCATGGTGTTTAAACAGCATCTTTAATAGAGAACTTGAGGGCAGCCGGGCCTGAGCAAAGATGTATTGGTGACTGCAATCTTTAAAAATAAGCTCTGGCACTGTGACCTGCACACACACAAAGGTATTTGCAAGTGTGATGCAGTGAAGTGAGCGTGCCGGGAAACTGATACGCATAAGAGCATTTCAGTTCTGTTAGCACTGAGCACCCAGACACGTGAGCTTACTGTCTTCTTGTTCGTCAGGGTCTTACATGTTTGTTTGTGCTAATTTTTAATGAACATACTAGCACTGTTCTGCATGCTCAGGTCACTCGTTCTCGCGCTCTCTATTAAATGCCTTAACATAAAACTCAGCACAAGAAGTTTGTTGGCAGAAATCAATATAAATAGAGCTAAAAAACATGTTCTGTGGCATCCCTAATGGATTAATACCTAATACCTTGCTCATTTTGGTAACAGTTTCAGTATTGGTATTGACGAGTACCAAAAAATATACTCGGTCTGAAAAAATTATATCAATGCATCCCTAATGCTGACCTTTGTCAGAAATTTTACAACCAACATAACATAGCATAGAAATATGTGAACCATATCATGCGATGTAATTATGGCTGCAGTATGGCTGAGCTGTTTGCAGCTGCTCCAGAGTCCTCAGGCTGTCTTTTCATGCCACAGATCCCCATCTGACACATAGATAGTGAAAAAAAGTCCTGGGATGAGCACAGGACAGTGTTTATGATTCCAACATCAGCTCTCGGGTACAAATCTACTCGTGATTATCCACTGAAGCAAGGATGGTATGAAGTGCACCTCTTTAGAGTATCCCTGTATTTATGATATTACAGGCCATGCATCTTTCAACTCTTTCTGATTGAGGGTGTCTTTTTCTTAAACCCAGGTGAAGGAACTGATGGGGTTGTATTTGAAATCTCTGGTCCTAGGTTCTGACCCCTGACCATTTCTGAGGATGCCATGAGTGTACTGTCATCAAATCCAGCTGAATAATACCAGTACACGTTTCACCCATGAAGAACAACAGGTCTGAATGTTGCCTTAGGCAGTACACAGGACACATGAATAAATCAGCTAGCATGACTGAAACTGGTTTGAGTCCAGAGCACACTGTATCATGTTATTCTTAGGAACTGAACTGCATTGCTTTAAAAACTCCACAATAAACAGTACAATAATATGTTATTATATGATTGGCGTCCTGTCCAGGGTGTACCCTGCCTCTTGCCCAAAGTCAGCTAGGATTGGCTCTAGCTTCCCCCACGACCCTGACGGATAAGCGGTACAGAAGATGGATGGATGGTGTAAGAAATAATGTGTTTCAGCCAATGAGCCCCTGCCCTACATAGAAGAAAAGAAGGCGGAGACACTGCAAAGGAAGAAAGATCAAGCAGAGGCAAGAAAGACAGAAAAGGAACTACCACCAGAAACTCATTCTGTTGAAGACAGAGATTGTCAAGCTGAGAGGAAATCCCCAAACAGATTGGCTACGTCAGCAGGTCAATCGTATGCTCCAGTCATTGCAGGAAATTCGGCTGAATGGGCACAACACCACCAGATGGCTTCAGACACATCTCTGCAACAACAGAGATCTCCAGCACTCACAGCAACATAAAGAGCATGATGTGAATGCTCTTTAAGTCTTGTGTGAAAGATCTTTAGCTTAAAAGATTTTCTATGCTTGATCTAAAACGATATAAAGAGTAGAATGTCACAGAGACAGTGTTACTGCATTGATGTCTGGAAGCTTTAGTTAGCTCTAGTCTTTGTATTAATCAGAGATTAGCTTCACGCTGTCTCTGCTGATAATACGTGGATTGCAGTTCATCTTTGATAGCTTTTGATACGCTATTGCCTTTTATTTTACTTTTATTTCTTGTAACTGTTATTCTCTTGGCAAATCTTAATCAATTAAACTGAAACCCCTAGAGAGGGTGATTCGTATACCTTATCTCTGCCTAGAGTTTAGCTTTTCTCGGAAGAAAGTTTACACAGGAACATCAAGAGTAAGTGGGCACCTACACTTGTAATTCTGTAGTAAAACTTCTCTATTGTGCTGTAGCTAATTCAAAGCTGTGAATAAATCTTAAAATAGGGGTAATTTGGGGTTTTACAGCACAATGGATAGCTGGAATATGTTCAATTTTCTTTTCTCCGTGTCGAAGACATCACGTCACTTTTTCAGTGGGAGACATCATGACTCTTTGACTTTGATTTCTTCACATCCTTTTTTTTTTTTTTTTGCTGATCTCACTGCCCCTGCAGCACATCTAATGTCTTTCACACAGCACACAAAGGTGGGTTTGAGTAATTTTATTGAATATCTTTACACTGACTAGATCTATAACTGTGAAGAACTCTTTTGGTAAATGTCATACAGGGAAGGTAATGACATTTCCTGTCCTTTCCTGCAGGGCAGCTCTACTCACAGCTTCAGATGCTCCACCCATAGCCCAGCATGTCCACAAGCTTTAGAAGCTTGAAAGTTACAATCATGGCTCAGTTTCTCATCAGCTGAACTGGTAGAGAGAGTGTTCAGTGTGTTGCTTGTTTCATTTAATGAGGCTCTACTACGGCTCACTTACTGATCTGTACATGATCAGGAAACGGAGCAGGAAGTGTGGATCATTTCCTTTTCAAAATGTTTGCTTACTTATCAAAGTTCAATGTTTGAGAGTAGCTTTAAAAAACGTACATGGTAATAACGACAATAATCAGTGACAAGGTGGCGTGATGTGGCCTGACATGAGGCAGAGCAACTGTTTCCACAAAGAAGTTGATCATTTTCCTATAACAAAATGTCCTGAAGTGTATTATTACTCTATTATTGTAGTTCCTTTATAACTTACATTACACAAGCTATAAACAGTTGTTCTGTCACTTTCTCTTAAAGGTAATAAGCCAAATACTGAGATACTATATATTTGTCAATAAGAAACCGCAAAACACAAAGTCCTCCTTCCTGAAGACTTTCCCATAGTGGAAAACCTACTGACTCTTACAAAGCGCTGGCACTGGAGACTCCTTCCATAAATGCTAAATAAATATTTTTTAAAAAGTAAATAAACATCACCATATCAATCATTATACTAAAAAACTCCAGCACATTTTAAAATCCGTTTATTATTATTGGGTGTAGATTATGTGGAGCATGTAAGGTGGTTACAAGTCCTTATGAATAACCTGTTTCTATAGAAACAATAACATATTAGAACAAGTGCATTTATATAAACCTTTGCTGGAATTACAGCCAGAACTACCTTCAGAGCTGCTGTTATAGAAAAGTAATCAATACCTTCTGGCCAATCAGAATCGAGAATTCAACAGCTGAATACTGGATGGAAGGGCAAGTGTGATGCCATCTGGTATGGCGCCTGTCTGTTGACAACTTTGTTCTTTTTTCAGATACAGATTAGTCAAGGCCCAAGGACAGAGCGAGAGCTTGACAGCTGATGTACACTGGAATTTATTTAGAGATCATAAGTGCTGATCAGGAAACACTGACACCCCAGGAAATATGAGAGTATGGCTGCAAACCAGGGGTCACGTTTAATTGCACGCAATGGCACGGAGCCTTAACTAACAACAAAATCCTAGTACAAAATCCCAAGAATATATCAGTGGGCAGGCTCCATGCTAACAACACAAATGGAAAATACCACATTCTGCTGTACTCTGATTAAAAAAAGAGCCCACTCTTTTTCATTGGCTTTTCTATTGGCTCATCAAACTCAAGTTTATAAATTCACGTTGAAAAAAAGCTGGTCCAAAGTAAAAGAAAATGCTACATGAAGCAGATGAACATCTTTCAGGTCTCACATCCTTTCCTCTTCAGTGAACTGGCTTTTCCATCAGGTGAATTTTTATATGCTGAAGAGCGTACAAGTGTAATTTTCAGGTAGCTCATGTATTACCGTAGCAAGGAGTCAAAAAACTGAAAATAATACAGCTAAACTGTAGATGTGTATTCATCTTTATTGATCTTATCAGCCTAAAGTCAATTTATATTCATGGCATTTGGCAGGATGCCCTTATCCCAAGCGACCTACAGAAGTGAAAGGACATTATATTTATGTAACTGAGTAGTTGAGGGTTAAGGGCCTTGTTTAAGGGCCCAGCAAGGGCAGGGGCAGCTTAGTGGTGCTGGGATTTTGACCTTCTGATCAGTGGTGCAATGCCTTAACCACTGAGCTACCACTGACCATTTGAACTCAGAGCCGGAAAAGGGAGGGATGCTTTAGGAGCCGTAACAGCTGAGCTGAGGGGAACAAAGGCCTGCAAAATTCTCTGACACCTTTGAGACCTTTGAAAACTTCAAAAGACAAACTAATTTTAAAGCAATTGACATTCACACAAAAGCAGGACTCAGGAAGGCAGATGTTCTTCAATAAAGTGCTCGCTGAATTGACTGTGGGCTATTTGTCAAAACTGGACTCTACTCCTCTATCTCAGAGAAGAAAAGAAGGGAAACTGGATGAGACGCCGTCTTCCATCCTTACAAAACTCACAGAATCAAATCTCAAAGATAATGCAATTGTGGCATCCGGTTGAGATTTTTTATAGACTGCAAGGACAAATCACCATGAAAGAGAGGGGGAAATTTTTCAGAAGAGAGCTTTCTGGATCTGTGTAAGAAAAGAGATAGGACTATAACTGGCACCCATATGAATGTCAAGTGACTGTACATGCTAATTCAGCACAGCCATTAGCTTCTACACCATTTTTTAAAACTTGAAACCATTTAAATGTGATGTGTGTAGCGCTTCTGGTGCTAATTTGTTAGTTAGTGATGTATTATTAGCGTTATTCCCTTGTGAAGTCACTCTGACGTTACAGGGGGACACTGTCATTGCTAGCGCGATTAGTTGTGTTGAGACTTGGCTAGTTAGTGATCTACAAGATGACGAATGCCACAATGTTGACGATGGTATTAGCATCAAAGCTGAAGCTCTTTGGAAGCTCTTCTGTTTGAGCAGTGTATCCAGATAAGGAGGTTATGCACTAGATTGACTTAAGGACTAAAGCTCTGCTGCATTGCGTGCTATAGTTAGAGATGAAGCGAGGGCTAAATCCTACTGCACAAGTGTCAAACAGAATTGTGGGTAATGCAAGAACCCATTAACCAAAGTGAAAATAAAGCAAGTATGCTTTGAAAATATGAAAATAAAGCAAGCATGTCAGTGAAAGAAGTTTAAACCAAAAAAGTGAATTTTATTACAAAATAAATCTTGAACAGATTAATACAGTATTAATGATGTTCAGGGTTTAGTTTTCCTTTAGGTTCCCTTCAAAGGTTTTCTTTTACCTCCACAGTTACACTGATCCAGGCAACCCTATCTAATAATTTTATTTAAAAATGTATCCACTTTTTTCCTGACTGCTCAGAAATTCAATTTAATTGTACTTGGTGTTCAAATGATGTTTTATTATTACATTATTAAAATCCAACAAGGCACATCACAAAACCTTTACGAAAGTTGATCCAAAATTTCAGCTTGTTTAATCTTCTGAAAGAAGTCTCTTTCCTCTGTTAAAGCATTTTTTAACAGTCACAACACTCCATCTTGGGTCACACTCATGACACTTAACATGAGTTTCATCACGTGATCTCATACACCCAGACCTTCTCAATTCCATACTGGCCCACATTCAAACATTTTAGCTCAGGGTCATGCGTCAGTGGTCCGAAGGAGTTGGTGACTCCACCAACTAACACCAGTCGGAGTCACTCCCTTGAGCTGGCGAGTTACACACGAGCTGTGCTTTAGTGCCTAATTCACTGTCACTCCTTCTGTATGAGATGATGCCGCACCATCAGACATCCTGTGATCAGCACCTACTGCTTCTGATACACTACTGAAGCCTTGTTCCCTGCAAGAGACACACAATATTACATATATAAAAAAAGAATACCTCATGAGGCTGAAATCAGAAAATGTAGTGTAGTTACGTTAAGAGCTCGTGCAGTTCTCTTTTGATCTTGGTTACGACCGGAGGACCCTGATACACTAGCGCTGTGTAGAGCTGAACCAGAGATGCTCCAGCACGGATCTTATCCAGGGCATCCTGTCCGCTAGCCACTCCGCCGACTCCGACTATGGGCACCTTCCCTATAACACAAAGAAATGTTTGTTTCCAGTTAGATGGTTTCAGCTTCCAGACTTTAAAAAAAAAAAAAAAAAAAACCATTAGAAGGTTCATCCAATTCAAATCAAGAGGCAGAAAGAAGTTTGATCTTGAAACATGATGCCTGAACAGCCAACACATACAATAAAACACAAACAATAAAACACAAATCTCTACATAAATGACAAAAGTCTATTTCTAATAAGTTTCCATTTAGTATTAAGAATGCTTTGCTAAATGTTTGCAGAGCATAAACATGTAGATAAGATGTTTGACAAGTGTTGACCTTTGAGCATGGTGATAACTCAAACAATTCATCTTAAAAGGGGTTTAGCGTTGCAAATATGGGTTTACAAAGAAATGGTTGAAATGACTAGATCTATCTCTGTGTGCAAATAATACTGTAGTTCCTAATTTCAATACAAGTTTCTTTCTCTAAGCAGAAACTTTCTTTATTGCCCATGGATGTTTTTACCTTTCGTTAAGGTGTACATCTCCCATACTGTGTGAGTGGACAGCTCTTTAAGCGGCTGCCCGCTCAGACCCCCCACCTCGTTCCTGTCGTGGTCCTGCAGGGTCTCTGGCCTGGACACTGTCGTGTTAGAGACGATTAAACCATCCACACCAAGCTAACACACAAAAACAATCATTCAGACACAACAACAGCAATAACATTTAAGAAATACAACACTTGGGGTATGCTGTTCCAGGAAAATAACCAACCGTCAGTTGGTGTGATGTCGCCCAACATGAAGCAAAGTTATTGTTACAACCCTGAAGATGATTATTTTTCTATAACAGAATATTTCAAAGTGCTGGTTTTCCCTCACCAGCCTGTTTTTTTTTTTCCTCTCTCTTGAAGAAACCACTGAGAAACCACACACTCCACACAAACTCTGTCATGTTGTAAAACGTAGTTACAGCTTGACCTCTGACTCGGACACTGAAGACTCCTTCCATAAACGTTAACTAAACTTCACTATAACAAAGACACATTTTTAAAATGCGTTCATGTAAATGGTCTGCTATACAAGTTCATGTGTAAGTTGTTACTATAGAAACAATAACATAGAATGAGCGCCTTAATATAAACCTGTCATCTGAATTACAGCAGGCACTACTGTTGAAGCCGCTGTTATAGAAAATGAGTCAACAAATCAGATTCGAGAATTCAACAGTGCTGTGGTATAATACACTTTATTTGCTTTATTTTTTGGGAACATGATTTTATAAAGACTAAAATACCACACACTAAGTAAATGTCCAGTGGTTTAAATAATATATTTATACTTAAGATTATAAAATGACAATTATTAATATATCATGCATGGGTGTATATAATATAATATAATATAATATACATCGTGGGCCAAAAGTATTTTTATACATTATATTGTATACAAGTATACAGTATTTACTCATTATCTCCACAACTCACAAACAGGGCTGACTTCGCCGAACTGTTCTTTCAACAAGATGAGGCCCCTCCTTATTTTGCTTTGACAGTACAGAGCTACCTTGACAACACTTTCCCACAACGTTGGATCAGGCAACGTGGCAGAATTGACTGGCCGCCACGTTCACCTGACCTGACATCTATGGGCTTCCTTTTTTGGGGTGTATTAAAGGAGGAGGTTTTTGAGAGGCAGCACCACACAGTGGACGAACTGAAGGATTTCATCTTGCAAGCATTTATGGACATTGATGCTAACCGGAATGTGTGTGTTACTG
>JAOTRR010000004.1:3786942-3800273 GCA_028570945.1 Gogo arcuatus
TTCAAGAACTGACTGTTCACTTGCTGCCTAATATATCCCACCCCTTGACAGGTGAGATAAAATGTTATTCACTTCACCTGTCAGTGGTTTTAATGTTATGTCTAAAAGTGGAAAAAAAAAAGACCCAACCTCTGTGATGACCTCTGCAATGTCCTGCTTGTCCTCCTGGGAGAGATCCGGAGCAATCTTAACCATTACTGGTGGCCGATTCGCTCCTTGCAGAGAGTCTCTTGTTTTCAGTACCTGAATTCACAATCGGAAGGCACACACACTACAGTGACAGTGTAATTCCACAGTGAATCCTAACTGCCCAGGTGACTGAGGAGATAAAAAAAAAAAATCCAATCCTACACAACATAATATCTCAATTGTATAACTAGACTATGTTCACACAGCAGGGTAAATCTGATTTATCTGACAGTCAACTTTAGTGAACAAATCTGATTTTTGTTTTGATTTGTTTGTTTGTATGATAGTAGCATTTGCTTGATGTCAATTTTGTCATGATATCATTTGTTTTTACATAAGAGCAATGTCCAGATGCAGTTCTAAGCGTATTTGATGCAGACTGCGAGTTATTAAGCAAAAACATGAGAACATTTTTTTTTTTTTTTTTTTTTTTTTTTAACACCAGGCATTGTTACACTCCTCCCCTGCCTTCATCCTTTTTTTGTTTTCCTTGTTGTAAATTTCTGGTGTCACTAGCACTGCATACTGAATAACAAATAAATACATAAATAAAAGAAGGAAAAAAATACGTGATGTACAATATGACGTCTATTTCAAACCATAAAAATAGCTTTTCTGTGTAATACAGGCTGCATAGAAATCAGCTGCACTCACATCAGTTATGCCAAAACACAGCACGGTTCGTCTGTAGCCTTAGTCATGCCAAGGTGCAAGTGAGTAAAGTCTTCACAGACAAGGACAGTCATTTTGCATTCAGTAACTGAGCTCTGTTCTACCTGTTCCAGTAGATGCCTCAGTTCTTTCTTCCCCTGCAGGTCTCTGAGGCCCGGAGTGTTCGGACTGCTCACATTCACTACCAGGTAGTCGGCGAGGGGGCCAAGTGTTCTCACTCCCTCCAGATAATCAGCCACGGCATCAGTGGACAGTTTGTTCTTCCCCAAATTGATGCCTAGCGGTTTGCCTGCTGAGATTGCATAATAATTACAGCTTATTATGACTTTTCCACTGAAATAACAGGAAATGAGTTGAAGTGATTGCTCTGTGACTCTCATGTTCATAATAAGGCTATAGGGTGTCTCAGGTTTACCTTTTGTGAGCTCAGACTGAACTCTTTCTCTGGCTTTTAATCTCTCCTGAACAGCTACAATGCCACAGCTGTTGAAACCGTATCTGAAAAACACACATACATACTTACATTAGTGATGTCATCATTACTAATTTAATACCAGACATTCAATACCACAGTGCAGGTGTTGATGCATTCTCTGTAACAGAAGCTCAGATGGTTTTATCACAGGTTCATATTAATGCGCTTGTTCTAATACCTTACCGTTTCTATAGTAACAGCTCATTCACAGTAACTTGTATGGTGGACACTTCACATAATACAGTAATAACCAGTGATATGGTGATCTTTTCTGTAAGAAGACATTTAGGCTGGTGAAGGAATGACTATTTATAGCCACTAGAACATAAGTGATAACATTTAAAAGTACCTATAAATGAATAAAAAAAAAAAAAGATGTTTCTTTAATTCTTTTTTGAATAAATAAATTGTAATTGCTGGCATATTAATGTGGTATAAGACTATTGAAATGCTTTGAGATGTGATGTTAATGGCAAATAATCAGCTTCAGGGGCATCACGACACCCCATCGTTGATTATTTTCCGATAATAGCACTCTCGTGTTTTATTCCTAACTTAATATATACTAAATAATGAAAACAAACCATACTGATACTGAATCATATTAAAAAAATGAAGTAATGTTTGCGTTTGAGCGGTCTTCTTCTCTCTGAGTATTTCTCAGGGAAAACATTTCTGCTCATAAAACCCCGTGTAATAAACGCAGCCTTTCATCTCGTGCCTCACTCCTGCGCTCATGTGCAGCTGACTTTATCAAAGTGTAATCTGTAATCATCTATAAACCGGCTGACGTCTTTTCCTTTCAGCCTGAAAGCATGACAATATTTTGATTGCTGCTGAAATCTGAGCAAAGCAAACAGCTCCGGTGACCACACAGTTGTTAAGATTCATCAATCACAGGTTTCCATAGCAACAAATAGAATGCAAACGACTTCTTTTCCCCTACCAATTAGGTCGAGGTAAATAAACTATAACGCTGAAGGCAATATTTAACGTCAGGCTGGAAACATGTGAAGGACAAACAGATGGCTGTATAGACCTGTGTTTCTATTGGGCTTTGTATGTTCTTTTGTGAGTATACACACGATGATAGAGGGGAGCCAATATTTATACAGCTGTTTAATTTTATTAAGTTCATAGTGGTTTTATAATACAATCTGTCTAAAGTGATAATTATATAACAGTTATTATATACTGGACAATAGGAACAGATAAAAAGGCAAAACAAAAATCATATATTTATGTGGGGTTGCCAGATTGGGAGTGAATAAATATATAAACACTTATACTAAGTTAAGCTACATCTATAAGAACAGTCGACGTGTTCAGTCTAATAAAATGTAAACTGACAACAGTGACTTTATGATGCACAATATTTCATGATATTTAGTTTTGCTTAAAAAAAAGAAAGAAAAAAATTTAACCAAGAGTACGTTGTTTTGTTTAATTCTGTCATTTTTAGAATTTAATAGTGCAAATTTAAATGCTTTGTGTTTCTCTCTCTTCATATTTAATTTCTTAAAATGGTGAAATATTTGTTAGGCGTGTCTCTAACTGAGCCTTCATTTTAAATGTAGTAAACTAAAATATTACCTTATGATTAAAGTAAAAATGGTGTTTTTTGTGTGTGTGTGTGTGTGTGTGTGTGTGTGTGTGTGTGTGTGTGAGATCATTTTCGTTTCACATTTCACGAGTGTTGCATGTCTAAGGGCACCTTTTTCCAATCTTATGCAGTATGCATATCAAAGAGAGAATTTGCCATTCAAAACCAGGAGTGTGTACACATTGCGCTCGTTTACGTCAAAAACAGAGGCTCAGACTCTTAACTTGCATATGAGGAACTTGCTAGAATGGCGGATCGTGGTGTCCAGTGTGCATTAAAGCTAGTCACAGGCCATGCAGACAGGAATTTTTAATTAATTTCATAGCCAAGGACGTGTCTATGCATTAAGATTTTCAAATTCATGCCAATTTCTTGACAACACTGGCAACTATTCAAATATCCTGCATCTTATTTACATAAATCCTATACTCATTTTGCTTATGAGTGTTTGTGAGCAGATGAAATTGTCCACTCTGACTTCACTGGAAAAAAAAAAAGAAAAAAAAAAGAAAAAAAAAAGAAGCTACTCGAGGTTCATTTCAAATTACTTCTCTCATTCTCTTCTCTCATTCTTCTTTCACGTTTATAAATGGATTTCGTCATCCTCAGTTACCACGACATTTCATATTTCTACTTTCCCCATTTCAAATTCAGCAAGCCACATTTACATTTATTCCTTTTGGCACTTTTACCTAAAGCAGCTTAAAGGTGCTGCCGAATAAAATCCAAGCATTCCCAAGCTGCCGGTCACGTCTACGTGCAAAGACTTTTTTTCCCCTGTCCATTTGAACTACACCAGATTCTAACTGAATTATTTATAATTGTAAATGTTTTGAATTCTGCAGAATTCTGCTTCAAAATATTACTTGACATCTCTGTCATGCTTCAGCATGCTTTTTAGATATTGTCAAATCTTTAAATCTATAACAAACACTGTTCCCTTATAGCATGTTTTGTTTAAATTACTTCATATTACTGTATATACTCTAAAATTTGAAAATACAACCAAAGAATAAAAGATAAAAGTGAATCAAGTATCAAGTCCCAGGAAGCTCTGAGAGCAAGCCCAAAGATTTAGCTTTCTTTATTTAATTGCTAGCGATCAAAAAACTTGGGGGCATGCCGTTATAGAAATATAATCAACAAGCCACCTCCTGCCACCCCCTTTTTTTTCCCTCTTCACATAAAAACACTGGAGATTCCTTCCAGAAATGTTAGGCTTAGGTTACATGGAGCGTCCACCATACAAGCACAATGCAAGTGAATGAACTGGTAGTGTAAAAATGATAACGTATTCAAATACATCTTTAATGTAAACCCGAGATTTGAATTACAGCTGGTACTACTGTTAAAGTTAATCAACACCTTCTGACCAATCAGATTCAATTCAACAGCACTGTGGTATAAACAGGATGATTATAGCAGGCATGGCTGAAGATCAGGTGCACTATTGTGTTTTGGATCATCTGCAGTAGTTAAACAGTGCAATGTGGTAGGCCAAGCAGGAGAAAGCTGAACAAATTGTGTTCAAGGTTGCAGAAGGAACCCAATAAAATGTGCAGTGATGCTCAAAGCTGCGTCATACCTGTTAATAACCGCCTGGTCAGCCTCGAGTCTGAACACGCGGGGTTTTGGATTTCCCTCCTGTGGTTTCGGGGTCACAGTGCCCACCTCGACAAAGCCAAAGCCCAGCCGGTACAGAGCATCCACTGCCTCGCCATGCTTATCAAAGCCTGCTGCGATCCCAACAGGATTCCTGAACCTTCGCCCTATCACGTTTACCTCCTGGATTACCACATAAAAAATATTTAATTAGATTAATATTGCTATCGCTTAGTACAAAATGTCACATGATGCTTGTCAAATTGCATCAAACTTTTGGAAGAAAAAAAAAAAAAAGGAAATAATTTACATTAAGCAAATGCTTTACCCACTGATAAGTGACAAAGAACACAATCCATGCATTAGGCTGCTAAAAAGTACACCAGCTATACTAACACTAGGCATTTACAATAATTATAGCAACAGGCAATAACAATATAGCTCATGTGAGTACATTAATGTGAGTATATTTTGCAAACTCACCAGTGATGCAGGATCCTGGTAGCAATTTCTGGGCACCAGGCCCAGGCTGAGTAAGCGCACAGCCATGACGTGAGCAGTTTCTGCGCCCACAAGTCTTTGCAGCACTGGCATAAGGGTGGTAGCATAGAAGCGCTCATCCCCATTCACAGTGATGTATCCCAGAAATAAGGTGCTGCCACATCCCAGGATCTTTACAGCGTCCTTCAGACGCTCCTGTGGTGGAAATAAGGAATCTGGATGACTAAACTGAAAAAAAGGACATTAAACCTGACCTTTTATGACTTTGGTAATAAACGTAGCAGTTCATGGTCATGTTTCGTGGATACATCTCAGACTTGGACAATGACTTCGGACAGGTAAAATAGTGAAAAGAAGCATCATACTATACTAACAACAGGAATCCACCACTCTATAGCACAAAGCATTGCTTTTAAACATTAGACACTATACTGCACTATATCCTTTCAACAGGATTTCTCATTCATTCACTCATCGTTCCTCCTTAAGTGAGCGCTTTATCCTGGTCAAGGTCATGGTGGAACCTGGAGTCCATCCCGGGAACACTGGCTGTGAGACAGGAATACACCCTGGATGGCTTTAGGAAAATCTGACAGTTTACTAATATCCATGTGGTGTATAAATAGGACCAAAACTATTCACATCTCTCTGATCGCAACAATGTTAGGATTAATCAGGACCATTTGGAACTAATCAGGATTATCTCAGAGCATCATATAAGTGCTTTGATTTGTAAAACTCCTTTACATATTGCAGACTGAGATATCGCTGTTGCAAAAGGCCAGTATCGCGATAACAATCGACAAACCACATACTGCGCATGCGTACAAGATAGACCTCAGAAGGGCAGCAGTCATGTGTCTGAAAGAAATCCATCAGCATTAGTAATTCTGCGTGTGTTACAAAATTGTTCACATTTTATCAAAATACACAGTTTATAGCCTCGGAATTGTGAAAGTCAAAAATTAGTGATGAATTAACACAAGAAAGAAGAAAACAGATGGACCACATTTCACATCTGAGAGGGAAAACTAATCTACCATATCCAATATTCAGTCTAAACTGGTAAAAGTCACGGATTAAACACGTCATTTTATATAGCATTTATATTTAGAATTATACTATTTGTATAATTCACTTATATAAGCACTTCTTCTGTTATTATTGTACAGTAAGTGTTTGTTTGAATGCTACATGCTAAGTTACCTTCAGCTGTCCCGCCATGACACTTCACGTTGTAAACGCTGGAAACGTATCCACGTGACTTTACTCAGCTCTCGCGAGTTCTCGCGATGTTTAGAGCTTCTTCTAAGGCGTGCATTATAGTATTAATCAGCCTTATTTCTCTTATAAATATAGACAGGACCAAAATGACGTATAGCATTAAACGTGTAACTGAAGAAGCAAACTAATAATGGAATATATGTCACTTTGTTCTATATTTATAAGAAACTACGCCCTTGTTAGATTTTCTTTTTAAACTGAGTAAATGACTCATAAGGTCATGAGGAAAAAGAAAGTACACCCTAATGCAATATGTTTTTATTTTTCAGGGCCTAAATAACAATTGTTCTTCTATAAACAAACACATAACCCCAGGTGACAAAAAAAACATAAAAGATTTCAATATGTAGTGTTTTTCCCCAAAAAGTAAACCAACATCCAGAACCCAGGTGGGGGAAAAATAAGTGCACCCTATAATTCAGTTACATGTAGAACCACCTTTAGCAACAATAACTTGAAGTAAACGTTTTCTGTAGGAGTTTATCAGTCTCTCACATCATTTGAGAAATTATGACCCACTCTTCTTTATAGCATTGCTTCAGTTCACTGATGTTTGAGGGCATTCGTTTATGCACAGCTCTCTTAAGCTCTCAGTGGGGTTGAGGTCTGGATTTTGACTTGGACATTCCAGCACCTTGATTTTTTTTTTTTTTAGCCATTCAGATGTTGATTTGCTGGTGTGCTTGAGATCATTGTCCTGTTGCATGACCCCATTTTGGCCCAGCTCAAATTGCTGGACAGATGGCGTAATTTTGTCTCAAGAATATTTTGATATAAAGTGGAGTTCATTTTTGTCTCAATGACTGCAAGTTTCCCAGGTCCTGTGGCTGTAAAACAAGCCCAAATCATCACCCCACCACCACCATGTTTGACAGTTGGTATGAGGTGTTTTGGGCGATACACTGTGTTTGGTTTTCATTGTGCATGATGACTAAACATCTCCACCTTGGTATCTTCAGCCCAAAGGATATTGTTCCAGAGCTTTTGTGGTTTGTTCAGATGCAATTCTGCAAACCTAAGTCATGCTGCCATATTCCTTTTGGAGAGAAATGACTTTTTCCTAGCCACTCTTCCCTAAAAGCCATACTTTTTCAGTCTCTTTCTGATTGTGCTTTCATGAACATAAATGGTCTGACCTTGGACTGAATTTGCTGAGAGACCCACTCCTGGGAAGATTGGCAGTTCTCCATTTGTAAACAGTCCTTCTCACTGTAGAATGGTGAATTTCAAATTGTTTGGAGATGGCCTTATAACCCTTCCCAGATTTATGAGCAGCAACAATTGCTTCTCTGAGGTCATGGCTGATGTCCTTTCTTCTTGGCATGATGAAAACACCTGATTGGTCCAGAACACCAAAGTTCTGCTTTTATAGAGGTAGTCACATTTCTTGTTGTTTAACTAATCTTGTGCATTTCATTAGTAATACCTGGCTGGTAATTACTCTCTTAATGATTGTAGAAGTAGGAAAGTATACTTATTTTTTCCTACCTGCTTTCTGAATGTTGTTATTTAGACAATTTATTTATTTGCTACAAATAAATCATGTGTGAAGATGAAAATAAAAGCCTAATCTCAAATGACCAAACGTCATTAAAAATGGTTTTTAGTCAGTTTTGACAAAAGGGTAGGGCATTCTTCTTTAAAATATGATGAAACATGTTTCCTTCCCATGTACTGTAGATAGAGAACACCTTAAGGATTTAAGAAATTTGTTTTATTAATGACAAAAAAGTGTGGAAAAGCAAATACTGTCATGGTATATATCAATTCACCTTGTGTACAACTTGAGTCAGGGTAAGATCCTAAGCAACAAACAGTTAAAAGAAAAAATAAAGCTCTAAAAATGTAGTACCAGTATTGACAACAGGGTAAATTTACACACACACATATAACCTTTAACGTCCTGACTCAGATGTGCGCATCACCAACGTCACATGCAGTGCAGAGAAGGAGGGAGCACTGGAACCTCCTCATTTGATAATATGCATAAAAAAAATTTACCACTGGGACACACTATATTGTGATGTGAAAATTGTGATGAAAACCTTTTGGTTTGTGATTTTTTTTCTTTAAAATGTTATTTAAAGTAGCATTTATGTGTCACATATGCATTCAAGGGTAATCTATGGCTAGGAAGAAAACAGGCAGGGATAATTTACAAGTATTTCTTTTATTGAATCTTTATTGTAATATAGTGGTGTACATTAATACAATAATGTACTGAATGTTCATATGTTCCAATCCTAATTCAGAGTGACACTTTTCATCTCAGACAATGGGGATTTACACAAGAAAAAGCAATGAGAGTTTAATGAGAGTTTGTAGTTTGTATGTAATTAGGTTTATTGGTGGGGGGGGGGGTTGTTTAGTTGTTTTTGTTTTGTTTTTGTTTTTTTACAAATTTATGAAACAAGTTTTTACAAGTTTGTGAAACTATTTTCTGCTCAAGTAGGCCATCACTCAGTCAAAAGCAATTGTTTAATTTCTTTACGCCACTTAAATTCAGTCAAAAAGCGGTCTGTGTGTATCATTTTGTTTTGTACTGCACAATTTAAGCAATCCAAAAACCAATCTTTGAGGCAAGGCACAGCTGAAATCAGACTTTGCATGTAGTTTGAGTGTCTCCTATCATTTTCCTAATGAAAATGAGGAAGTTAGCTTACGTCCACTGTTTTCACAAAGAGAGTTGCCCTGATTTGCCTAAGATGGACAGAAGCTCCCTGTTTTCCAGTCTCCTCAATCTTGGCTGAAAGTGAAGTTCGCTTGTTTTCTGCTCTTTCCACAATGCCTTTCCTAAGGCAACTCTGTATTTATTGTTGGATTTCAGGGACTTTTCTCTTATCCTCTCACGCCGGTTCCCTGAAGACGTACCGAGATGTATCAGACAACCAAAATATCGACAAATCTGTTTTTCGGGATGTGTTGTATGAATTCATTGCAAAGCCACAGTCATGGGGACGAGCGAGTGAAGCCTGTGAGAATCAAGGAGGGAAACTTCTGAACTATCTGGACTGTGAAATCAAGGATTTTGTTTCCAAAGTGTTCAAGGGCCTCCATACTACAGCTCCAGGCTGGTGGATCGGTAAGGGTTTGACGGGATCTTACGATGAATGTGTTACTCCTGGTGAGTAGGAAAAAAATCCTGTCCAGTTTGTCACCTTTGCCTTTTTCCCTTCATATTTCCAGCAGCAAGATTTGTGGCAATCTAGGCTATATGTGTAACAAATACTGCAAGATAGCTGGAACTGTTGTAAGATTGACTTTTGAAGGTCTTTCTTTGTCCCAGATGATATGATATAATGGTATTAGCCAATATTTATTTTCAATTTACTAGTTAACTCAAGCCTGTGGTGAGACGTCTGTAAAAATCCCTGTGGTCCCTGCTGTCCCTTATCTCTTTCTCAAGCTAATTAAATGATCAAAATCAGTCTTATGGATTTTATCTTGAGCCTAGTTGCGTGGATTCAGAGCTGTGTTATGCTGTGTTCTTCAAATCATTTAAAAAAAGTTTTCTGGTTAATTTTGGATTGTAGATTTATTAGAGTATCAACCCATATTTCAGGGGATTGGGATACTTAGATACTCAGGGGATTGGGATCCCTACAATAAAACTGTAATAGTAAGTTTTTACTCTCATGCTAGTGAGAGAAAGTGAGTCAAATATGAAGCTTGCGGAAAAAAAGAAAGGCTGTGTTCATTAATATGGAAGATGCTTCTATTTTGCATCTTGAAGTTCTGCTGTATTTTGGTCAGGTGGCTCCAATGGCTAATTTGCTTGTATTTAAGGTTTATAATTAGATTATTAGATAAAATTACTTAGGTTAATTAAAAAATATTGCAGAAGCAAACAAAAATAATATCTCTGGATATTACGTATCTACAGATTACGTAATATTTAGAAAATTATGTATTAAAGATTTTTATTCTGATTATATTCTGACAAATATTTTGCAGTAATATGGACATGGTACAGTAGTTAGTTCTTAATTATAAAAAGTGCTACAGTAATTATGTTGTATGGATTTAAAGGTTCCAAACCTTCCGAACCTTCAGATTGGCACATCTGAAGCATTGCAGTTGAGTGCAAATGTTTGCATCCCCCATGTTTTTTTGAATAGAAAACAATGAAAATATATGTCTTGTTTACAATGTCTCTAAAAACAACAGAATTCCAAAATGTTCCAAATGAAATATGGGTTGATCCTCTAATAAATCTACAATCCAAAATTAACTGGAAAACTTTTTTTGGGGGGAAAAATGATTTGAAGAACACTGCGTACCTAATCTAGCAGTTGTAACAAAATGTCAGGAAGAATGTGTTGGATGCAAACATTTAGACATGATATCTTGATATTTGTGATAATGATATCTTGATTATTTTGTGGTAATAGGGTTGGGTGGTATGATGTCAATATCATATCATGATTTTCAAATACATTTCTATAGTATACAATATGTATCACAGTATATAGGTTTCCCAGCAATAAAAGTGTTGTAAAAAAAAAAAAACTGTTTGATACTTGCATTAAAAAACCTGTTTGATAATGTTTATAAAAAAAAAAATTTTATTTTTATATTTAAAAATAACATTTTTAATTTATAAAAATATAAATCAAAATATTTATCTCTAAAAGAAGTTTTTTTAATTTGTTTTTTTAGCATTTTAAAGATTAAGTACAAAATTTTGACATCACATCAGCAGTTTGTAATTATTAAAGCGAATTAAGATATTACAATATCTATCTATCTATCTATCTATCTATCTATCTATACACACACACACACACACACACATATATATATATATCAGAAAAATGTATTGTGTCATAATTTATCACGATATGGATATTGCATCATCATATCACCCAGCCCTAGGTGATACCAATGTAAAATTCAAATTGCTTAAAAAAAAATCTTTACTTTTTTGTTTTGTTCTAAATACAGTATATGCAAATAGATTTTAGTTACTGTCTTACGTAACTTCAGTAACTGCCTATATTTTCCTTTTCATTTCACTTTAGTTCATATTAGGTACTGAATAATGTGCTTTAAGATGAACTGAATAAGCAAGAGTAGAGTTTTAAGGAATGAAACATAAACATGTATTTACAGTTCCTGGCATGAATATATTTCTTCTTGATGCTTTGTAAATAAAGAATAAATATTCTATTTCTTTTTATGCTAAATGTACAGGAATGCCCACTACTCAACTTCCTGATAAACCTAGTCAACATTTTTGCACCTACATGGCAATGGATCCGTTCCAGCTGGTGACCACACCCTACTGCAATATGACCTTGGGTTACCTGTGTACTCGGGGTAAAAAAAAAAAATTTACATATGACAATTTTTATGTGTATTTTGCATCATTGGAAACTATCAAATCGACAGTGTGCTATGTAATACAAGGTACATCCAGTAAACCGAAGATAAAAGATGCTGTTCTCTTACAGATTCACAAGCAGATGAAGATGTAAATATCCGAGTGCAGAGGAGCATTCGGGTCTGGAGGGCCACAGACACCACAAGTAATTCGATGAAAAATATCGGTGGAATATGAGACCGTATATATTCCATATACAGATCTTTTTAAATTTCTTTCTCTTTTTTCAGTAAATGATTTGGTACAGCAAATGAGTTCATCAACATCAGATTTAGCAGCCGTCCTCAAGGTCAGTGATTTTTTTTTAACATGTCATTACTGTACATATATCTATGAGGCAATTGCTAATATTCTTTGGCATTAATCTTGTCATGTATATTGCAGCTCGCTGAGCAAATATTACACAGAGTTGCAAATGAAATGGTGGAGATGGTGCACGATTCAAAGGTGACGTATCTCTAAATATTCTGAGTCATTTCTAAAATAACTTTATTGTGTTTCGGTGTCAATTGGATGAAATCATTTGTCAGTGTGTGTATGATCTCACTTTTTCTCTTTTCAACTCACAGAAGCAATACCTCAATGTTATACTACAAGCCCTAAATGCACTTAAGACAATAGATGACCCAAACAAGAACCTCACTATTAATTGTACTGGAGGCCTTATTTTGCACACCATAGAGTGCTGTGAACCAGATGACAGCCCAGACTATGTAAGCAAGAGAGAGAGAGAGAGAGAATTTGTTGTGACGCATATTACATTTCATAACCACCAATATGTGCTGTTCTTTGTGTGTGTGTGTGTGTGTGTGTGTGTGTGTGTGTGTGTGTGTGTTTTTGAATCAAACAGCTTGAGGAGCTGCTTATTCTGGCTGCCCAGATTTATCATCAGATAAATATACTGACACAGCAAAACACCGATCAGATATATACCTGGAATTTTATATCAGGCACGCTTTTCTCAACCAGGTAGGTGTAATTTGGATTTACACTCTACAATTAACACAAACAAACCCAAAAAAAAGGGAGGGGGGTTACCTGTTAATTACAGCACACTTTGATTTGTTATATACTGGGAGTCTATAAACTTTTCTTGTAAGTATTAACTGGGTACCAAAACTCTTTTGTAACACTTTACTCAAGGTATTGCTCCTCACCTACATGAACAATACATAAGCATTTATGAAGGCTTATTCCAATAAACACCAGCTGACATATGAAAGGCCTTCTTCAGTTTCAATTTCGTGTTCATGACACCTGGCAAAAACTTACGTAATCACTTTAAGAGCTTCAGCAAGAGGCTGACATAAAGACTGCTTTTCGATTTACTTACTTAAGGATATTGTTCATAAGGCTACATGTCACCTTCCTAGAAACTGACATAAACATACAGTACCAGTCAAACGTTTGGACACACCTCCTAATTCCATGTTTTTTCTTTACTTTTATTAATTCAAAGTCACTTCGTGTATTAAAGTAATGATGGATGTCGTTTCTCTTTACTTAGTTCAGCGGTGTTTGACATAATATGGATTACTACAGTTGTGGAATAGGGCTATTTTATTATTTGTATTTTTATTATTTACTATTTACTGTTTGATCTCAAACGCATTAAGAAGGCA
>JAOTRR010000004.1:3952101-3966046 GCA_028570945.1 Gogo arcuatus
TAAATAAAAGCAGCTCTTTCCCATCTCCAAGCATGCAGAGGCGTGGCTTTGATGTTTGACCATCACAGCTCATTGCATGCACACTTAAAACCAAAGACTTCATCTCAAAGCCCAGCTAAACATGAATAAATGCATCACAAATGTTATGACAGTAAAATATGTGTGCGCGTGCGTGCATGTGCGTGTTTACCTCCTGGCTGCAGAATCAGACCTGGATTTCCCAACAGAGCCTGATCTACATTTAAAATCACACAAAAGAGACAATGAATTACACAAAGTAATCATGTCCCTACATCATCTAATCAATGAAATTATAGGGACAGTTTTGTTTGTTTGTATACTGTACCTGCTCCTCGGATGAGAGGCAGAGCGAGAGCGAGATCTGGATCGTGATCTAGACCTTCAAACCACAAAAAAGAGAAAATCAAATCATTCATTCACGAGTTGGTTTAAAGTCCCTCTGAGCAATCAGGATGATACTGTTATTGCAGAAACTGTTTAAAGAGCCCCGTTTATTCTCCAGTACATCCTCTTAAAATGGAAAAAAGGAGTGACACTTAAGGCTGGGTTATACTTGCTCTTCACTAGACATACAAAAGATGGCTGCCGCGCGTATCCTACGGTCGCTCGGAGCGTACCTTAGTAAATAGTGTGTGGCAGTGTAGCATCATGTGACAATACATCCACTACTGACTGAACAAACCGGGTTGTCTCAAAACACATACCTATGAACTATTCTGGACCATTTCTGAGCCCTATCACTAAACACTACATTTAGTGTTTGAATTTTAAAAACCTCTCAAATAGCCTTCAAACCTACCGAAAGGTCAGTTTTGCATACCAGTCTTCTAGAACTTCTGGATCAGTAAACACTTTTGAATGCAAGTTCACTGAATGAAAATTTTCGATTTGAGACAAAGCTCATGACAACAATCACGACGACAGAGGAATGTTTTAACAAAGCTCGTCAGTCTGTTTAACATCACCGTGAGTGAATTTTTTATTTATTTTTTTTACAATTCATCTTGTAATCCAGACAAACATATGTCATGGCTCCGGCATGCCCTTTGGTTGGTGTCACTTTTCCTCTCAATGTACATTACACACGCAAGCAAGTGCGCGAGTTATGAATCAAGTATAAATGGCTTTTAGTTGCTAGACACACGCTCTGAAATCTTACACCGAGACCCACCTGGACCTTCTGGGTGTGCCAGACCTGGACCTCCAAGGAGAGCCGGAGCGAGAGCGGCGAGGAGAGAAGGACCTCGACCTGGAACACAAACCATCACTAAATTCACATTCACAGCAAGCAAAGCTTAAAATATTCACTTTTAAAACACACACACACACACAAACACTAACAAACCACCAACATGAGAAAGATGCATCATAAAAAAGATGCAGTGTTTACAAAGTGTTTCTAAAACTATAATGATCATAATTTCAGAGAGCTATTTAAAAGAAACTGAGACACACAATATTGCCAGATAACAGGCCTGCCTAGTTTTTGTTACAGGCTTCACTTTATCTTTTGTCTGGCTCCAGTTGCAACAGCTGTTCACCTCTGCCATATATTTAAAGGGAAAGTTAACTTTTAATAAATGAAAGGAGGAGAAATCTAGTCAGCTTTTTCACTATATTGCAATCTTCATTAAATTAAAATCAACACCACAGGCAACAAACACAAAGTTCTCCGTTAATGAAGAGTGCTACACTTTTACATCATACATACATTAGGAATATTACAATCAAAATATCGTGTGTCCCCCCTGAGAAAAATATCTGCAATGATGTTGGCTAATATACCATACCATAATTCTTAAAAGGAGTCTATAAAACTCCTATAAAAGAATTCATGATCATAATTTTGCGATGTGTTTATATAATCTTTATAAGATTACAAACCACATACACACTCACCTCCTGCCTCGGCTCCGGCTGCGAGAGCGGGAACGAGAATACCTCCGTCCACGAGAGCGTGAGCGAGAACGAGACCTGCCCGATCCATGCAAAAGGGCACAGAGATGGAGGCATGGATGAAAGGATGCAGAAAAAGAAAATACTTTAAGTACTGACTCGACAGAGAAACGGTGAGTAAGATATACAGACATTATTTCTGTCTCTGAAACTGGCCCTGCACCTCTTCCTACATCTGCTTACAGCATTCTGCACCTCTGCCACTGGCCTTACCTAGCATGAACGGAAAAAGGTACAGTAATTCATTTTAGCACTACATTACTTACAACCTACAGCAGTCAACTTTTTACAGGATCCTTGCATAAAGTAGGTCTTTCTGAAGCTTAACCAAAAAACAGTGCAGAGAGCTTATGACACTACACATTACGTTTGACTAATTTCAGGCAAAGGAAATTAAAAAAAAAAAAAAAGAAAGAGAGAGACACATTAATTGGTACTTAAAATAAACCTTGCAAGTTTGCAGGTCGACCCTCTTTGGAACCGAGGTCTAGCAGATCTAGGCGATCTAGAAGTATCTATCATCAGTCGACCTCTGCATCTAGTCGTTTTCTTCGCTTTCTAACGATGATCGCACTGACAGCCAAATCGCTTGATTGAGACTTGATAGAAGTGTGTGAAGTGCTTTGTCTGGCGAGGTCTCGATGCTCTCGTTAGCAAAAGCGTGGGCCCGAATTGATAGTCAAATTGGCTCGGATTGCCGATCACTTGGGTTTGGAGTTGGGGGAGGAGGGGGCACACACACACACAACACACGCTTATGTGCCCCGCATGAAACGATTAGCTGCAGGTAGAAGTGGCAGGAGACTTAGAGAGGGTCTGGCTGGTCACGCCCTGGTCAAAGCAGGTGACCGTAAGTGTGGCATTTGCTAGAAGATTCATGAAATCGTAAAGGGTCGTGACACTCTGAATCAAACGATGAAACCTGAAAGGTTTTGACCAGGTGAGTCATTAAATAAAAATCGCACACAACAGTTGAGCATTATATAAACCTTGAAAGTAAAACAAACAACATTTATATAGCTATATATGTATATAGTGGTTGACCGATACATTGGCTTGGTGATGTAGGTATTGGGCTTTTTAGTAAGTCAGCTCCTGATTGGTTGACCATCATGAACAGTCACAGCAGTCACTTGGTAGTTTAAATTATTTCATTTGAATTAGGCTTTTTTCAGTTAGATTAGACAGAATTAGATTTTTGCAATAACGGCCATTCCTATAAACTACTGGGTTTCAAAAAAAAAAAAAAAAAAAAGTAATTAACAAATTGCTTGCGTGTATGATCATAGGAAGCTTGTAGATGTGGGATGCCACAGCCATCTGTGGGAGCCCAAGCGAGCAAAATTGGCCTGTGCTCTCAGGATTTACAGCCAATTACAGTGATGCTAGGCAATCACGGGCATGTGTGAGCTCACGCATACGGAAATGAGCGGATAGCGCTTTCCTCCGAGCGTGTTATGCCACCCCCTAACGTTGCATAAGCAGCAGTTCGAAAAGTAACGTCACGTGCCTCGGAAGCGTGTGATGACCTTTGCCTTCCCTGGTCGGTAGCTGTTGTGTGAAAGGGGAGACCTGTCTAGTGGGTGGAAATTAACCATATCTAATAATCTAATACAGGGGGGGACCCACATTAATGACAGATTTATTACTCTCATTTCTTAAAAGGTATTTAATTAAAATCTAATATTAGCCATTACATGCCATCTTCCTCTTTAATCTCTAAATATCCGTGTCAGCCCTTTATAAAACAATCGGTCGACCACTATATGTATATACAGGAGCCAAACAAGGAGAAAATGAGAGCAACATCAGAATTTTAAAAACTAGAGACATGTAGACACTCCTGTGTGTGAACCTAGCTCAAGGGAAGTACAGTGTAGAGAAAATCTGAGACTGTATTCACATTAACACACCAACATGTACAATATCCGCATAAAGCAGTTTTTCTGAATAGTGATAAAGACGTTACACATTATGTATGTAATATATGTTTTATATTACTTCTTGAGTGTTCATTAACATTCATTAATGTGTGTAGGTGTTGAATTGGTGGTGGTTGCTCTGGCTGTTGTTTACCTGCTCCGTCTGCGGCGACTGTAGCGGTGACAGTCGTACGCGTAATGCCCCTTCTCACCGCACTCATAGCAACGGTCGTTAGGGTCGAAGGGGCGCCGAGTGGGCGGGCGGTCATAACGGGAGCGGCGCGGCATACCTGTTGATAACTCCACACGCACACGGGTTCCACAGATCACTCTGAAACAGGCAGTTTGAGGAAACAGCAATGTGACTAATGTACAATTTTGCAAAAGTAGATCAGTTCATTTTCACTAATTATTTGAGATTAATAAATCAGTTTATCTTTAAAACCGTGCTTCTGATTTGACGCAAAGTTTATTGTCCGAGTCATGTCGTTATGTGATTCCCTTAATATCCACGATTACATAATTTTAAGGTTAATGAGGCTGACTAACGTTAATGATTTGGAAATATGGGCTACATTACTGCTACATTCATTTATTGTATTCATGATCTGGTTTAAACCAATTGAGAAAAAAAAGGCAGACGTTTTTCAATAAAGACGTGGTGACAAAAAAAAAAAGAAAAAAAAAGAAATGCAGATTTGTTTTCTACTTTTGAAATTAGGTTTGTTAGTTGATGGTTAAATCACAGACTAGTGACCGTCAATTAATGACAACGACACTTTACACACACAATAACTGCTATAATTAATCACGGGGGAAAAAAAAAATAAAAATTACCATATGTGCTATGGAAGACCTTTCTTCTGTTATAGTTATTTGTACATGTTCCCACTCACTTGCCATCGAGGCCACGGACAGCATCCTCAGCGTCTCTGGGATCATCAAACTCCACAAAGGCAAATCCTGGAGGATTTCTGGCAATCCACACAGTTCTCAATGGCCCGTAATAACCGAAAGCCCGCTCAAGTTCGCCTTTCCCTGCACCAGTGCCTAGGTTCCCCACATAAACTTTAGTCTCTACAAAAGAATAAATAAAGACGCTGTAGTTCAGATCATTCTCACCTCTAAGCCTTGTCTAGGTCCAGGAAATCTGACTAAGAGGGATCAAAACATGAATACTTTTCATAAGCTTTGAGAATCAACAGTGCAGATTAAAATCACTCCAGGGCTGGGACTGAATCTCGTTCCTAGGAGATGTTCCTCCCTGTAAATTTGATCATTGCCAAGTAATGGGAATGCCCAAGTAATCTAATGTACATCATGTGCTCATGTATTCGAAGTAGCAGAGGTTGTAGTCATCATGCCTAGACCATGATCACATGCACAATTACATTTTCCTTCAGGGCTCACCCTGTGCTGAAAATTAGCTTTTGCAGTCTAAGAACTGAATGCTACGTCCATACAAAAGCGAGCTGAAAGAACTGGTACAATCCCCATTAGCAAAGTAATAAAACAAACCAACCCTCCAAGGCTGTATTTGACCTTTACTGCCATTCCTCCTTAAAGCCAACTCCATTTGTATTTCTTTGCTATTGTTACGACAAGCACAAATGTAAAAGGCTGTAAAATGCTGACTTATTTAAAGAAACTTTCACACAAAACCATTAGATCATTTCAAGCTGTAGTTCTCGAAGTGGGGTCCGAGGACCTCCAGGGGGTCTGTGATTTTTAATATTTTGTTACAATGCTGGAAATCACAGCCCACATTAGTCAATATTCTTAGGGGTCCAGGCAGAAAATCAACTCAAGACACAGTGTGTTCTATTTGTGGGAAATTCACGAACATAAAGCTCTTTGGCTCCAAAAAATATTATTTGATATTACTCCACTGATTTACAGCAACACTGGAGTTTGTGTATGTAGTCAAGAAAAGGGCTAAGGAGTACAGTTTGGTTACCAAAAGTGCAACCTAATGAAGCAGAACATTAATTAATCTCCATTAAGGAAAAAATGCAGTGTGTATGTAAATAATAAACAGGACTCATTTGGCAACAAGCCTGTTCTCATATCAGCATTCCGGGGGGGGAAACACAACACAACAACAATCAGGAAGTATACTATAACCGTTGGTCCTGCAAAGGAGGCGTGGCCACCATGACTGTTGGTCCAGCAAAAGAGGTGTGGCCACCAAGTGCATTGTTTATGCAAAGGAGGCATGGCCGCCATGACTGTTGGTCCAGCAAAGGAGGTTTTGCCACCATGCATGACCACTAAGTCACTTGGTCCAAAAAAGAGGCGTGGCCGCTGTGCTTCTCTGTCCAGTAAATGAGGCATGTTCTGTGTGCTCATCTGTCCCAGTGAGGTACATGTGGCCTCCACATTTGTCAGAACTAGCAAAAACTGTATGGCCTCAGTGCCTGACAGTTCTACAGAAGGAGGTGTGGTCACCGAACCATTTGGCCTCAACAAATGAGGTGTATCCACTCTTAAAATACTATATTTCTCCATTAAAAGCAAGCAGTATTTTACAGTATGCTGTATTAATCAAGACCAAAGCAAGAAAGACCGGTGCAACAAAAAGCAATGATTGCTCAGTGGGTTGTAGATGCAGTGCAGCGTTTTCAGGTTTTCAAAATCCCGTGGCAAAGTGGCATTCTGCCAACAGAAAGCCAACAAGAAACCACACACAGCTTGAAGCCATATGGTCGGGATTTGTGAGTGTGCCAGATGTCACTGAACACTAACGGCCATCTCAAAGAGAATGACGAAACTGCCCTGGCACTGCAGCTCCTGAAGTGGTGAAGACTGCAACCATATTAGAACAAAACCTGGCAGCAGACATGAAGCTGTGCAAGCAGAACACAATACCTAACCAGGGAAACAGTCTGGCAAGATGCCTAAGGGATCCATCAAACCATGTGGAAAGACAGAGCACTGAAAGACAGTCACATCACATAGAACACCCAAGTCAGCGACAGAATGCCTCAGGAGGAGTGTGTAGAGCAGTTCGTCTCAAATAATAACCACAACAGCAGCTGATGAAACTCCTCAGGGAAACATACCTGCGTTACAACGAAACAGCAGTGCACTTTATACCAGTGCAGGTGTTTGATTAGATGCTGGAGCTTAAAGGTGTCAGTCAGTTGGGCAGACCTGAGCTGAAACGCTCTATCCTGCGTTTTGTTCAAAGCTTCTTCCTTAAAACACACTGCCAAGATGCTAGTGCAAGAGGCAGAGCTTTCTGTATTTACAGGTAACATGACTGACAGGCAAGCTGACGCGAGTTCTTCAAGCTGATTGGTTGGATTTTGGCGGTCCATCATTTCCTTGCGTTCACACCAGGAGTGACACAACAAAGCATCTGGAAGTCACTCATTTTCTACAAGAACTTATTTTTCACGACACTAGGCTAAGCGACCACTAATGACACAAAATGGGCGGGGCAAGTGACACGAAAAAGTTGAGTGAAGCTCAACTTTATGCAAATGAGAAGCACTACCAATTGTGATATAACTGACTGGAAAACATTTTCTGTTTTCTGGTTACATACATTTGTGTAGTTTTGTTCATGGTCTGTTGTCAGGTTGTTGTGTGTAGATATCACAGTGCAACTGTAAGTGAACTAATATTAAGAACACCCACTTAGCAAAGAACATATTTGTGTTCCCCCCCCCATCCCATCCTGTTTTACACAGCCAGGGAGCCACAGAGACCAAAGTTTGATTGATTGATTGATTGAAGCTGCCAAAATGCGAGGTGATGTTCGCCAAATATTACACATCATGTTCGCCTGGTTGGAAATGAATAAATGATCACAGCCTGACAAACCTGGCTTACTTGCATTAGACCACAATCCTGGAATGTAATTACAGAGAAGACTGTATCTCTGACAACCATGGCAACGTGAAAATGTGAATGTTTAGAATTTGATCTTTCCTGCTCGATCAGTGCGTGGCAGTTTATTTCCTCTTCAATAACATTCCTAAACGCAGAGAGTCATTTCATCGTTATTTGTATCGTGCTTTTAGCACTAGACGTCGTCACGAAGCAGGTTTACAGATGTAGATCAAGAGCAGAGGTGACGTTAGTGAGGAAAATCTCCCTGAGAGGACACAAGGAAGAAACGTTACGACTCAAAATAGAACCCGTCGTCTTCGCTGTGACACCAGATAATGACATTATAAATCATTATAGTATACAGGTGTAGAAGAGAAAAGACAAACAGTACTAAACGTGTAAGAAAAGATGCTCAGTATGAGCAGACTCTGAAAATAGAGAGTCCTGGGATGAGCACAGTCATTATGATTACAGCAGCAGCTCTTGGGTACAAGTCTACAGTGTCCACTGAAGTAAAGGTGCATATACATGAAGGCAAATAAAAATAAATAATTCAATAAATGAGTTAAATTCAAAAGGTGTGTGGGTTAAATGCAAAATACTTTCTTGCACATGCGCAAATGAACAAAGGTATGCACATCCACAGCACACTAATTTTGGACTCGCAAATTAGCATAAAAATAAAAGTATATTTAAAAAATAGTATAAGGAAACTTTAGCTAAGCCATACAGGTTGTGTCCAAAATGGCGGACCTGTGATTTTGATGGAATTGTTCTTATTCACTTAATTCTAGACAATGGATAATTCCTGTCTATTTACGACATATAGTTAGGAATTTTATATAAGCACATTTAGAAGGATATTTTAAGCGTTTAAACCCAAACAATGTGAGTGGTTGTGTACACTTTTCATGGAAGAAACAAAGGAAATTATCGTGTTAGCTTGTTAGCTAGCTAGCTTAGTTTAGCTACCGTCGAATTCGCAGAAAGCCGTGCACGCGCAGCAGCAGGCGGCCATTTCAGCCACTGTAGAGACACAAGCAAAGACGCGCGCGTCCTATAATGCTACCCGAATACCATTTATCTTTATTTATTTATAAATTTGTCAATAAATACGGTACTTAATATTTACACCTAGCTTACCTCCTCCGTGCCGACCGTACCTGGACATCTCACAGAACCTAAACACACACTGTTCTGGAAGGAACGTCACAGACTGACAGCTGGAAACGGAACCAAAAAATAAATAAAAAATACGTGTCACATTTAAAAGTGTCCGTGCTCTCGCTCTTTGTAGTCATCACAGACGAATTAAAGTATGGGAACTAGCACTTCAAAACTCAATATCCCACAATGCACTTCTCGAACATGTTCAGTTTCCGGTACGTTCAAGCTCAGAAACGGTGACTTTTCCCCCCGTTGGTATATTTTTGTATATTTTATGAAGTAGAAGAAAGTTTTTGCTCTTGTTATTAAGTTTTATTAACAGCTGTTAATTGTTTTCTGTGTTTATCCAGTGGAAATGGGGGAATGGTGCAACATGCTGCCGCAGGAATGGTTTAAATTTGTGAACCAGCAGGTAAAAGTGACCACGCAGGATGAACAGCAGTATGAAGGCTTTGTGTTCACTGTGGACCCTGTTTCTGCCAGGTATGCACTCTGATATGCACATTAAAGGAAAAGTCCACCTTGAAACACATTAGATATAATTATATTGAAATGTTTTTAGTGATTGTGGTGCCAGTTTGTTACCTGGAGATTTATTGTCGTTATCCTTGTGAGAAATTAGTTAGTTTGTGTCCTGTGCTGATGTCACAGGAGGACATGGGTTGCAGTTAACAATGGTGTTTAATAGGAGACAAAAAATAAACAAACAATCTCTTTAAAAATTTTTAAAGCCAAACAAAAAACCCCCCCCAAAAAACTCTTTGCCAATCACAAGTGCCCTGATGTGCCCCCGCACGTTTTTAATTAAAAATACAACTTTATAACAACAATTTATCCATTTTAAAAGTTGTGATATTGCTAAAAATAGGCTTACCTAGGCACGGCCATTTGCACGGAAACCGGATATCCGCTTGTGACGTTGCTTTCACACTAGTACACTGTTTGCCTTAGTAACACAGAGCCATCGACTCAGAAATTTTCTGTATTTTTTTTTTTTTGTAATTTTGCTGTGCAAACATGGAAAATGTTCCTGAACAAAAGCAATTCAACCGTATATGTTTGAACCAGAATATGAGCCCTGAGAGGAAGAACACAGTGAAAGTGATTCCAGCGATACCGGAAGTGATGAAATGCAGCCATTTCGCCAGCTTGCTCCTTCAAAGTAATATCCTTCATAGGATTGCGGATGGCAAAAAAACAATTTCCCTTTGCGACGTTCGCGCTTATTTTTACACCAAAACACTTGACACTTGGGCATCTTCAGGATTGTTTACAAAAATTTAGAAGCCATGTATCCACTAGATCTCAGCCTCGGTAAGTCATGCGGTGTGTAAGCTACGTCACAATCTCAGATTCTCTCGTGTAATTTGCACTCAGAGCGCAATATTTAAACCTCGGAGAGAGTAAGATGGCAGCACCCGGGGAAGTTTTATTTTAAAAGAAAAACAATCTGTACACCGTATACAGGTACAAATATGAACAAATGAATACTCGAACATGTCTTATATGGATATTATTTGTCAGTATAAAAGAACTTATTTTTTGGGTTTTGTTTGTCTTTAAGGATAGTGGTCAGATTTCATCGATAGCTCCTAAAAAAATAAGAGCAAGAGCTTCATTTTTTTGTTTTCCAGCCATGTCTCAGGTCATTACTGAGAATTCTTACATAGAAGGATTGGAGACAGTCACTCTGAGTCAACAACAGTGGCAGTTTTGGCAGTGTCATGAGTTTTAAATCAAAATCTCAATGTGTTGGGGTTGCTATGATGCTCATCTAAAAAGCCACCAATGGCTTGTTTTATGTGATGTCACAAAAACATCATGTACATGTACTTTGCTGGCTGCCATTTTGATTCCCTACACTTGTGATTCCCTGAACATCTCTGTGCAATGAGTGGCACATTGTGTAGTGTGTTAAAAGGTAAATTTGTGGTGCATAAGATTCAGGGCGTTGAGACCCCTTTCCACCAATGTGAACTAGGTGCTAGTGCTGGGTCGAAGTTGATTCATCTTGCAAACCTTCTAAGAACCAGTTTGCTTTTCCATTGGTTAGAGATCCACCATAGAGCCACGTCATTACGTCACTGTATATGTCACCAAGCACAACAACAACTGGATTAGGCAGACTTGACACTACATGAGCTTTGGTTTTTTTAAAAATGGTGGTCAAAGTTTTAGTTGGTCTGGTTGGTCATGATAACCCCACCCCCAGCCCCTAACGTAAGCAGTTCTTGGTTCTAGACCAGGAAAATGTTGGCGCCGCTCTCGAACCAGTTTTCCTGGCCAAGAGCTGGTTCTTTGGCTGCCGAAACGTGAAGAATTGGTTCAAGATTAGGCACCGGCTTCGAACCGGCCCTCAAACCGCTTTGGTGGAAAAGGGGGATCCAGATATTATCTGAAGAAAGGCACAGGTTATGGAAGGCTGCCGTTAATTGTAAGGGTATGACAGCCGAGGAGAAGTTGGATCAAACAGTCGCCTTTTTAGAACATTTTGCTCTTTCAGTATTTTTTATTTTTTTTTTACTCTGACAAATTAAACTGTCAAAACAAAATTGTAGTAAATTCTGAGCTATCGATCCTTGATTAGATTACTTCACCCAGCTTCAGGTGCAAAATGACAACTCTATAAATATGGTGGATTAATTTTAACATTAAAAATCACAAATACTGCCACACAGCAGAGCTCATCCAGGAGAGATCTCAACACCCATCTTGCTGCTAAGGTACATGCAGGTAAATTGTCACCTGGGGTTAATGACTTGAATATAGTACACTATGACGACTACAAATACCGTAGTGGCAATGGTGAAACATAAGCAAGATATGCTAAAGACAAAAATAATTACCACCCCAAGCTCACTTACTAAGAACAAGCCTGTTTTCCACATGAGCCTGGATCACGGTAAGCAGAACATTAAAGAAAATTAATGTTAGATAATCGCATGGCTACCTTTTAGAGAATCTTTATCATATAATCTGACATACAATAAGGATCCTCTTTATCACACAGTCTGTGATAGAATTCAGACAAGATTTTTTGGTGACACACACTAATCTTTTTTTTTTTTTTTTTCCCCCCCACAAGCCTCGTCCTTGTGACCTTCGAGGAGAACAGAAGCACCTCTGTGAGGGTCATCTTGGGTCACGCGGTGAGAGATGTGCAGCTCCTCAGGGCAGGAGATGAAGATACAGAGAGGAAGATGAGGTCTCTCTTTATACCTGCTGGCAGTCTGGAATTCAGCACAGAGGAGCTTGAGGAACGCAAGCAGGACCTGAGAGCATGGCTGGAGAAGAACCTCATTCCCGTTACTGACGAGGGCGACGTCTTGCGCGTGGCCAACGTGCTCACCATCAGCGCCCCGTACGGCCCCGAGCAGTGCAGCAGCAGCAACGAAATCATTCTGGCGAGAGTGCAGTGTCTCGTGGAAAGCAAACCGGGACGAGAGAATCAGCAGTAAGCGTTCAGCTCGTCACATTGTGTCCTCTCTGTGAGAGTTCAAGTCCATGTGCTCTTCTTTCTGTTGGAGATTTAGAATCCACTGGACTTTTGATTAAAGCACTTGCTGCACTGACAGGCTGTTACTTTTTTTCTACTACTACGTACATACATCCATAATGCTGATGCACATATTAGTGGGCCTCGTTTATTAATCTGGATCTGAACAAATGACTCACAGGAGCATTTACACAAGAAATTTGGTAGTCATGAAAAGTTAGTACAGAATGTTTCTATGCTACAAGAGGCGTATAATGAGACTCGTAATGTGCACCTCGATCGATCAGCTTCAAATCGTATAATTGGTGATGAGTTACTGCAATATTGTATTGAAAATGCTTATTTATTTCAATTACATAATTTATTGTAAATCTTTGAAACGGTTTCATATTCCCGACTTGAAAGAACGCAATCCAGAACAAATCCATAGTCTAAATCAGGACAAATAAGACTAGCTATTCACTTAGAACAAAAGTAATGACCCCCTATAAAAGGACACATTAGTGTGTCTATGGTAGCCAATGTGCTGCAATGGCTGAGCTGCATTACTGGAAGATTTATGATCTGCTCTTTCACCATTTAGTTGTCATTTTCATCAGATCTTAACCTTTTATGGAGTTCTGTGGACGTCACTAAATGCAAGTGTGACATGAACGTGCTTGGTACTTTACAGGTGATCGACGTAGGAATATGAGAGTGAAGAACATCTGGCAAGAATTTTTAGTACGGTTTGGCCTACGAAAATATTCACACACAACTTCACTGAAAGACTGATAAATAAGGCCCAGTGTGGGCATCAGAAAAGTATTGTGCATGTACTTTGCTGAGCTGAGTTTGGCACCTTGTTCTTGGCAAAAAGACACTGGTGAGGTAAATAAGGAAACCAAACACATCATAGCTTATGAATATATGTAAAAATATAGTTTTTTTTTCTGGACTTGAGAACAGGAACTAATGCTGAAGTAATAATGCAGTTTGTAGTTTTGTATTAATAAACTGTTTGTACTGGAGAGTTCAGAGTATTTGTTTGGTGGTGATAAAAAATGGACCACAATTCTGTAATAAATGTCACGACAAATCATTGTTATTTAATACTATAAGCAATAATAGAATCTCTTTTCTATCCATCCATCTATCTGAGTGTTTTAATGATGGTGGTGGTGCTGGAGAGGGCTGTCGAACACATCGCTCCAAAAGCTACCATAAGTGTTAACTGGGGTGACCACGGAAGGCTGGAGCATATGATTTATATTTAATTTACATCATCAAACCTTATATCTGTGAATGGGGCGGGTCATCCTGGAAGAGACCACACCCACCAGCTCTACATTTTCATTGCTTATTACATTAATAAATATAATTTACTGTCAGTTTCTGACTGGTGGTCTAATAATGTGTATGAAGTTTTGTGTAGAAAGGTGATACAAGAATCTAGACATAGAATTGTGAGTTATGGTCAGTGTTATCTATTAGTGTTGTAATCAAGACCACCTAAACCGAGACCAAGTCATGACCAAGACCAAAGTGTATCAAGACCAAGACTTTG
>JAOTRR010000004.1:4026131-4036216 GCA_028570945.1 Gogo arcuatus
TTCATTGTCCGGTGGTCAAGTGTTTGAGATACGTTGCCTTGCACTTACGATCGGGATCCCTGTGGTGGTACACGTACGTTGCTCGTACGGACGGACGTCGTATGGCCAAGTCATCAAAAATCAGGTTGATGCATTTCTATTAGTACGGGGCTCCGCTATTAGAAAAGGAAAAGTATCGTGCCATCTCTATTAAAAATCCATTTGATGCAAATGCCTTATTCAGTTTATTTAAATAGCAGCTCATCTTCACAATTTTTCTGGAAGTGGTGGTTTATTCATTATGGAGTACATGTGGTCAGCTACAGAATTATTGGCACCCTTGGTAAAGATATATATTGGTAAATAATAAATCACTTCAGTTAAAGGTTAGATTTCTGTCAAGCTGTCGCTATGAGAGTAAGCAAATTAACCAGACACTAACCTTTTTTACCCATTTTTACCAAGAGTGCCAATAATTCTGAAGCTGACTGCTGATTAAAAAAAAAAAAAGTGGCCAAAAATGAAACCTCCACAATATTCTCCTTATCACTAGTGTAGTCGATCAACCAGGACACAGTATGTATTGTCTGAAGTTTAGTTTAGTTTGTACTCTTTTGCTTTAAAAGAGATCATTTGGCTCAGTAACACTTTTAGAATTAATTAGCAGAAAAGCGTCTGTATGTAAATAATTTAATACACAAATTTTGGGCCATACCTCCAACCCAAGTCTGATGCTAGTGCGGTTCAGCTTCAGGGTGGAGCTGTGACTCTTTTTAGCTCTGTGATGTCCTTTTGCCCATTTTTATAAACAACCGTGTGCTGTACGGCATCAGAAAATGCATACGGAAGTGTGTTTGAGATTACTCATCACCGGACATGTCTTGGCTAATCGAATGGAATTTGGAATAAAGGGGAAGATTTTCTTTTACTTAGCCAAGCTTAACTTTCACCAAATTATGCTTTTAATGTCTTTCTTTTACTTCTGTTACAGATGCAAAGAAACGAACAGCTGTATACCAACTGTAGTTTAGTCTTTAATAAGTGACTTTCCTTTATTAGCATAATGTCTTTCTGAATACAGACTATAACAGTCACTTGGATCCAATACAATACATGGATGACTCTCCATTCATAATTCTACAAGCATGCAGTCTAAATTAAGTTCAAACACTGACTCACTATTCTGTTTCCTGTATTTACAGAATATGATAGATGAAGGCTACGCTGCTACGCAGATCCTCAGCCAGTTCCATGATGTTATTATAGAGGAGAAACTAAGTGATAAACAGAAGTCTGTCATCACTGAAAAGATGGCTGTGAGTGGAAACATCAGTGCTTATATACACCAGCATTCAGACGTTAGAGCCTCAGCATCTGTTTTGGGGATGTAGCATAGAAGACTAGATTCAACTGACTTCTCATAAAATCATAACGTTTCATCACCCAATTCTTGATTCGATTTGATTTTCCCACGATATTTTTGAAAAAAATATTACATGAAGAAAATTGTATTACCAAAAAAATGCAACAATCATTTTCCTGTTCATCAACTTAAATATTCCTTTTGTTTAATTAAAAAGCTTTTGTTTCATTTTCTTCATAACCGACAATAATTATTTACCCACATTTGTAAAGGTTGGAGTAAAGTATAATAGCCTATTAACTAAAATATTCCTTCTATTAAAAATGAAAAAAGTTAACAACATAGGCCTTTTGTTCATAAACATTTATGAACATGTGTACTACCTCCATTTGTTTCTTTTTCTTTAGCTTTCAACAGTCGAGCTCCGATTCCTTGTTAAATCTATTTGTACAGTCAATCACACAACAACCCTTTCCCCATTTTAGATCAGTTTTTTGTGTTTTTCGCAGCATTGGAGCTGTGTTACTTCCGCCTAGGGTGAAGTCACATGTATTCCTGCTATTATGTTATTGCTCCCTCTGCTGTCTAAACACCACAATTACAGCTAGGAAAACCTAAGAGATTACGCAGCCTGATAATAACAACCACAATTCTTCTTTTTTTTTTCATTGATTTGAATGGTCATAAATTTCTCATGATTTATCGTCACACGATATATCGTTACATGCTTACTGACTCCACCTTTAAGCTTTTTTTTTTTTTTTTTGAAAGGTATTCATAAAGGCAACCTACACTGACATGCTGTATTGAGACTAATGAATGTCTGGATCATTGGAAAGCTGAATGAGTGTTTTGTCATCTTTAGGTTGTTGATAAGTGCTTGGCAGACGGAGCTGATGAATACTTGCAGCTGCTGAACCTCTGCTCCGTGATCATGCAGTAGGCCACGGAGAGCGCCTGAACTCACCACAAACCTTCAACACATGCTCGCTCTCGCTCTCTCTCTCACATAAATTTGATTAATTTTGTACATTAATAAATTGTAATTAAAAATGCTTTCTTACACTTTCTTTGCTTGCATCTCTGGCAAATAAATGTTAGATGCAGCAGGAGCTTACTTATGATGTAAAAGTAGTTCTCTGAAAGACACAAAGCACATTTCTGAAATTTTTATTTCCAGGTAAATAGGGGTCATTTTGGAGCACGCTAGTGAGAGAGTGCATCTGGGAACAGAGTTAGTTACTGAGGCCAATTTTTCTGCTTGGACACGTGAACCGTGTTTTTGCTGAGTGTTTTATATTGTTGTGTGAAACAGTTGCTACATTTTTACTGGAAGATTACAGACATAAATTTTGTGAGTGTGTAAGATTTATCTATATTTGAGCTGAGTTAATGAGGAAGGGCAGATTTGATTTCAGGTTTTCTTTAAGCATGTTCTGAAAGGGGTATGACTATGTTGGCTCTGCAGGGGTTAATATCCAGTATTTGATATTAACAATAAAAATGCTCCCTTCACTGCCACAAGTTTACCACTTCACTCAGCCTGGTTCGCATATGCTCGATTTTGTAAAGTAGGAAATGACCCTAAAAATCCTCTTATGAGCTTTCTCTCTTTATCTTTTACTTTTATTAGGCTCGCACTGAGAGTGCCCTCCCTAACGCTCAACCAGTAACCCACAGGTTTGCATACCTGCTCTGCTTTGTTTATATCCATTGACTCATCGACTGCTGCGTTCACATCAGGAAGTGAGTGTGGATGAATCTCTCTGCGCCTCTCCTATTACTTTACAATAGTTAGCCCTCTCCTCATGCCCGCCGGACACGTCATACTCTTCCTGATCTGTCCTAAACTGTAAATATACACAAAATAAAAGCAACGATCACAGTTAGACAGTGTGGAAGAAATTCTCCCTGATTCCACAGACACGAAGATACAAGTACTGTGTCAATTACTTCACAAACTCACCAGCAAACTTGTTTATTTTCCAGACTGCTCAAATACATTTCATAATCAACGAAGTGCTATTTATTATTATTATTACTACTAAACAACGACTCAGAAAACCTGCACCACATGATGGTTATAAATAATTCATCAGCTTTAATACAAACGTAAAATAACCTAAGATAAAGTGCTTATATAATTTAGAAAGGCCAGGAAATCTGACCCTTGTGCTACAATAACTGGATGTTATATTAATTGTGTGTAGTTGGCTGTCTTGATACAGCATGTACACCTTTTAGTCCATAGGTATACTGTATTGGCAAACGATAAAGAGCATCTAACACACACACATTTATTGTACTAGGAAAAATACCTATGAAGAAATCATTTTAAAGCACCCGTGTAGGTATCATACCCAGGCAGTCTGCTAATAAAGGAGTAGACTTTGAACGCTCCACTTCAGCATTGAGACCACACAATTCAAATATGGTTTCTGATAAAATAATGACAATGCGCCTGTTTTATTGAACAACAGTGAGCATTGCATTACAAGCAAACCAGCTCAGCTATTTAGATCAGATCAGCCACATTCATGGGCATCTCCTCAACTGTAGTGTTGTAAAAAGTCTCAATGTCACGAAGAATCCTCTTGTCCTCCTCTGTGACAAAGTTAATAGCGACGCCCTTCCTGCCGAAACGGCCACCACGTCCAATTCTGCAGAAAACAGTTAGTCAGGTTATAATCACACAACGAGGGAGCATCTCAGGATTTCATTGAAATGACGATCAGCACAAACCTGTGGATGTAGTTTTCTCGGTTGGTGGGCAAGTCGTAGTTAATGACTAGAGACACTTGCTGCACGTCAATGCCACGAGCCTGCAAGGAAATGATGAAATAAGAAAAGCAGGGTTTTAAAATGTTAAAACATTCCTCCACTTAGAAACTACGACACTAAAGTATGTTTACATATGCAATAAATAAATAAATAAATAAAAATCTTGCTCATAATCTGATCAGCACCTGTACATGTACTTGAGTTATCTGATAATGGGAAAACTCTGCATCAGTGTAAGGTAGTCAATAATTAGTCTTAGTTTACTAAACGTGTCAGTTGATTTAAATGATGATTAAAAATCAAATGAAAGTTCCCAGTCATCAGTGTTAGGTCATTCATTGCGAGTACAAGGGATCATTAGAAGGATCCCTCTTGAAAAAAGGATTTCAGTGAAGGTTATAAATTGTAAACATATTCCACGACGACACAATTCAAGCCCTTTTATACATTTCCCAACCAAAGAACATTTTCTAATTTTTCCCCAAACTGTTCTAGTTTGTCTTCTTCAGCATAAGATCTCAACCCAACCTGACTATCGCAGCCTGTGCAAAGTAAATAACGTGCAGAACATGCAGTGTAGATTCTGACCTCCGTGCACACGTTTAGCCCGAGTGTGTGTATGTCTGAGTCAGTGTGCGGTTATTAGAGCTTGTACTTTCGACGTGAATGTACAGATCTGAGCAGCATTTTCTAAATGTGGGAAATGTCCTCCTAAAAAGAACAGGTAACCTGTTTTGGCTCAATCTCAATAGCTTATGAAAAGAATACAGCAAATTCACCAGCAAATCTGTAGTGATCAGCACCCTGCTGGATCCAGACCGGAACTCCCTCATAATCACATCGCGCTCCTTCTGGTCCATGTCTCCGTGCTGAAAGGATCAGAGCTGGGGGTCAGTAGAGAATCTCGAAATATGAACAGCAAGGCTGGGTGACAAGATGATGTAATTGGCTATCGGTGAAGATTAACATGTTCAGCCGTAAGACCTGACAGACAATGATGCATTTAGTTATTACAAAACTATACAAAACGCATTTAATTTCAACTTGCTGATAACGAAAATACAACGAAACTCAGTTTCGCTCAGTACGTAGACTCTGTTCAAGCCACATACTGTATATCTATCCATCATGAGTAATCGGGGCACCGCATGTGCGTAGGAGGTATCACGTGATCTGGCTGTGGACTTCCGTGTTTTTAGACATTTTAGTTTTTAAGCAAAATTTAGACTGAAGTTTATTAAAACTTGTATTCAGGCACGATTTTTGAAATGTGTGTGGGACTTTTTACCATGGGAATGGTAAAAAGTAGAAAACCATATTGATCAATGAGAAACAGGTTACCGTGACAACAATAAAAGACTATATTTACACAAATATATTTTTAATACCACCCACCCAGCCTTGATTAACAGTGTTCAAACGCAGAGTGCAGGCTTCCTACCAAAGCAGACACGGTGAAGTCCCGAGCGTGCATCTTCTCGGTCAGCCAGTCCACCTTCCTCCTGGTGTTCAGGAAGATCACAGCCTGGGTGATTGTCAGAGTCTCGTAAAGGTCACACAGCGTGTCTAACTTCCACTCCTGTTACAACAGATATAAACAAAGTATTTACAACATAAAACGTATCTCTGCTGGCAGCTGAAAAAAATGTGACGTCAGACAGCTTTAGCTTGAATAAAGCGTTTCATGAATGAAAGTCATGAATCAGCTCCTGGGTCCCTGGGTTGAGCACAGGACAGTCTTTACGATGAACAGCAGCTGTTCTCGGGTACAAATCTCCAGAATCCAGGTGAGATCTTGGACATAAACATATACTATGTACTATATGATCTTTATGACTGCTGGTATTTTTTGGTGCTCACCTCTCGTTCCACGTTGATGTAGAACTGCTTGATACCCTCCAGTGTAAGCTCCTCTTTTTTCACCAGGATGCGAATAGGCTCCCGCATAAACTTTTTGGTCACTTCCAAAACCTCGGTGGGCATCGTGGCAGAGAGAAGCACAACCTAGAGCAGAGACAAGACAAGCTCAATGAGGACGTGCTGCTTTTAACGCCTAACCTGTCTGACACAGTTTTTATTTCACACCTGACCATAATGCCTTTAATCAGAAGAAATGGCACAGGGCTGCGAACCTGACATGCTCCATTAGCTAATAACATCTACAAATAAACAATACTTTTCATCAAGCAATATGAGTTGTCTGTCCTGACACATGCATAGACCATTTTTACGCAGCAGTGGTACACTAAGGTCAAGCAACAAGCTGGAATCAAAATGGTGCTCACTTGAATGTTGGTGCTTAGCTTCTGAAAAATTTCATAGATCTGATCCTTAAATCCTCGACTCAGCATTTCATCCGCTTCATCCAAGACAAACATCTTGATCCATTTAGGAGCTGTGCACAGTGAGAGGGAATTTAAGGCGTGCCCTCCATGTAGCTACATCCTGTAGCGTATGTATGAGTGTGCTACTCTGACTTACAAAAAGCATCATGATAGCATGATCAACTCTTTCTGAACGCTAACAGGTAAAGTTGGCCAAAAATAAAATTTACACAAACTTCCTCCGAGGGTTTGCTTCAAAGTATACTCATACACTCGCCACAAAAGGCACGATTTTGCTCAGTAATACCATTTATACAAGCATAATATACATTTTCAGGATTGTTTGTTCTTTTTTTGAGAAATAAAAGACCGTCCTTAATTAATTTTTAAATATCGCCCAGCTCTAAGTACAGTAACATTGTTCAAAGGCGGAATGTATAGTTTTGCTCACTAATACCGTTTCTAGAAAAAGTCTCATCTCAGAAATAGAGACTTTAAATATATAAATCTGAAAACTATATAAAACTACATTATCGTCTGTATCACGTCAGTGCACACTTTAGACCACACCTCCTAGTCGAGACACTTTTTGTTTTGTGCAATTTTCTGAAAAATAATCTGATTACAGGTATCAAACATGTCTCAGCTAAATCACCTGCAAATGACAAAACTCTGTAAATTTCATTTTCTGGCTAAACCGCTGCTTTGAGATTTTAACACTACACTCGGTTTAACAATTCTATGTTTTAAAAGACACTATTATAGAGTAAATGTAAACGCTAATTAGGCTGTTTACTCACACAGAAACCTCCTGTTTAACATGTCAAACACACGGCCCGGTGTCCCGACCACTATGTGGTAAGCCTCGGCTTGGAGCTTCTGCATCTCATTTCGCACGTTCGTGCCCCCGATGCAGGCGTGGCACGTGGCACCCATATAGTCACCGAGTGCCAGGATTACTTTCTGGATCTAATTACCAAAAAAAATCCCATATATGCAAATCCAGATTAGAGAGGAAAAACAGAATCAAAATGATCTTAGTGTGTTTAGGAAAGAATGAAGAATGCATGTTTGCACCAAATACATTGATTTCTAAGGTGAGGTGTTTGGGGTGAGTATCTTACTGCAGCGTCTCAGAGAGAGCGCACCTGTTGGGCCAGCTCTCTGGTAGGAGCCAGCACCATAGCCTGGGTCTCCTTCAGCTCCACATCCAACTGCTGCAGGATGGAGATGGCGAACGTGGCTGTCTTGCCGGTTCCCGACTGAGCCTGAGCGATGACGTCATAACCTTAAAAAAAAAAAAAGACAAGAAACGGTGTTAAAGCAATAAAACCCTAACCTGCTCCTACGGCAGTTGGTCAACGATTGCATGTCTGGTGTCCGAAATACGTTTCTGTGTGTTCTAGATAATAAGACATGTCACCCAAAATATTTTCTGTAAACATGCTGATGTGCTTTAGGACAGTGTGACTTCACCTGAGCAGAACTTCACAACATAGCTGAACGCTGTAACATTATGGAGGCAGTAATGTCATCTCAGACAACCAGAATCACTTTTTGTCCTTGTTAATTTGGCATAGCTCCGCCCACTAGGCCACATCGCATAAACGTTAAATGTCCAACTACAGCAGACGGTCGTATGTAACGCGGACGATACGTATATACGTAGCTTGTTTTTGAACTGAAATATTTACGCATGGGCTATCCCTGCTATCTTCAACATCACCAACGTCATTACATAGCTTAAGGATGTCACAGGGGGACGATCTACACGATGGCGAGCACGATGGCATTGACGGTGGTTTTAGCATGAATGTTGAAGCTTTGGAAGCTGATCTGTTTGAGCAGAGTGTACAGGCGAGGAGGTGAGAAAGCTGGACAGAATAAAAGAGTGAAGCATTGCTGCATCGTTCTCTTTAGGTAAAGATGAAACAATGGCTAAAACTGCGTTCATGAAAAACTGGGAATTTTCCAGCTCGGAAATTCCTACTTCCCACATTAGAGTTCACGCAAAATCAGCTGTTTACTAATAAAGTCAGAAATGAAATGAATAATTAAAACCTGTCTTCCTTCACTGTCTATAAGAACTGGAATTAAAGTGTTGTTTAGTTAATTAGTTAGTGTGTCATTTATTTTTTAAATTGTTGCGTCACTGTTAATAGCGCCGAAAATGAGATGGAAGAGCGGTTTGATCAAACAATCTTGCTTAAAAACCTGTTATTTCTTGTTCCTACTTTTCACGATGAGTGCCGCCACGTTGAAATGACGTCTCGGAATCGCAACTCTGAGAAGTCGGAGCTTTTGAAAAATTTTCCGAGTAGGAATTACGAGTTGAAGAGGCATTCAGGCGGATCTTTTGTACCGGGAAGTCCGATTACTCCCATTACACCACTATCAGCAGGTACTCAAATGGCATTTTGGGTAATATCGGAAAGTGTTAAGTAAAAGTGTTAAGAAAAGTGAAAATGGAAGCACATGTCAGTTATAAATATTAATATGCAAGTCGTGCATGTAGGAGTTCTTCCTTTAATGCTTATATAGAGTCAGGCATGATCCTCACATCAGCCAATTCAAATAAACTAAGACTGAAGTGTTAAACACTTGGAGCATCTGAAACCTGTTACAGGCTTACAGTTTCTAACAGACAGCACTTACCTTTAATGCATGGAATGATTGCCCTCTGCTGAATGGCCGATGGTTTCTCAAAACCATAAGCGTAGATACCGCGAAGGAGCGTCTCCTTCAAGTTCATATCATCAAAATTGTCCGTAATCTCGTTCCAGTTGCTCTGCAGAGATGCCAAACGTTCAGCTTTAAAGTCACAGTCATTCAGCATGGACTTAAATCATTTCTGTGTGGCGATGACGACTCACTCACCTCGATGACACCATCAGGCTCCATTCCCTCAGGGCCCCCATGGTCTCTGTCTCTAGAGCTGCAACACAAAAATAATCATTAATGGACAGAATTACAGAAATACGATATGAACCTAGCAGTGCTGTCTGTGGTGGCACAGTGGTGCAGCAGGTAGTGTTGGCACCGCACAGCTCTGGGGTCTGTCTCCAGGGTTCGCTCCTGAGCTCGGGTTACTGTGTGTGTAGAGTTTCATACGTTCTTCCCATGTCTTCATGCATGTTCACTGGCCCTGAATGTGTGCATGTGCACGGTGCTCTGTTACAGACCGGTGGTCCATCCAGGGTGTATTCCCACTTCACACCCTGTGCTCCATAACCAACATAAGGCAATTACTAAACATAGATGAATGAATATCATTGCTGGAGAGCCATGAGTGTTATATATTTAGTGCAAAAGAACACTTAGCAGTCATAAAATTAACATATACAATACAATACTGCAATGTGCAAAGGTCTTAGCCACCTTATTGTTTTTTTAGTACAAACTTTGTAATAGATTTTTGTTTTATTATGTCTACGTTATCGAGTCAGCACAAAACATTTTAGATTTACAAACATTCGTTTTCCAGCAAACAATGTTTATTAATTTGTAACGTTAAATTTTTTCTGTTACAAAAGTAAATGTTACAGAAAAATGTTTGTATTACTTTTCAGACAAAAAACATAATGAAGGCTGCTGCAGAAATACGAGGCAAGTGTGACACACACACACACACACATATA
>JAOTRR010000004.1:4068571-4085300 GCA_028570945.1 Gogo arcuatus
ATATATGTTCCATATGTTATTTCATAGTTTTGATGTCTTCAGTATTGTTCTATAATGTAGAAAATAGTCAAAATACAGAAAAAACCTATGAATGAGTGAGTAGGTGTGTCCAAACTTTTGACTGGTGCTGCATGTTTGCAGAAAGCACCACCATGTCAACAGTTAAACGTTTTCTTTCATTAGTCTTAGCAGAGCTGTCATATAATACCCAGTGAATGAGCTGTTACTGTAGAAAAATTCAATAATTCAACAGTGCTGTTGTATAAAATATGTATATCATGCTGTGAATTTTATTTTATTTTTTACTCCGTTCTGCATGTGCACGAATAAGTAGTGTATTTATTCTATCTCCAGCGGACACTAAACCATACACACGAGAGCGAAAAGTCAGAGCTGTCACTTCTAATAGCTGAGCATCCCACGTGTTCTTTCGCCTTTTGCTTTGCTTCCCCGGAGCAAAACCATAAATGCTACTGTACATGTGAAGGTTTTCACCATTGTCCGCTGCTCTGCCTCAGAACCCTGACTGAATTAGAGCAGAGATCGTGAGAGCACCGTCCTTTTGCCTCACTTTGATGTCTGCTCTACATTTGACAGCAGATGTTATTCGATCCTCCCACATCTGTGCTGAGGATAAGCGCAACATGTTCTAATGCGGTCTGAGAAATCGGGCCAAGTTGGGAGGTAGGCCAGGACACTCTTAGAAAATAAGGTATAGTCTGAAATCCTGAAGAGTTTTTTGTCTTGTGCTGTTGTAGAAACGCTTGAAAGGTTCTACAGATGAGTGACTAGAACATCTTGAATGCTGCTTGCTATAGTTTCTGGGATTGGACTGGAGGGATGGAGCACCTTTCTTCCAGAAGATGTTCCTGCTGGTCCGAAATCTCCCAGAGGTTTCCAAATAAGTGGAGATCTGGTGCCTGCAAAGTAGACGTGTGTACTGGGACTGAAACGTCGCAAGGACCAAGAAAGGCCAGGTCCATTACCCTGAGAGCGTATATGGTGCTCTGTGATGCTTTCGTTCATTCATTCATCTTCAGTAACCGATTTATTCTTGCCAGGATCGTGGTGGTAGATGCTATGGCGTATAAGATTTGCTTCATTTTCAACCTCAACAGACTACACTGCAACCCCGCTGTAATAAACTCTTTTAACTGTGAACTTTCGCACATAACGAACTAAGTTCGTGTCCCCCGCCTTTAGTGGCGGTGAGTCAGAGTCTTTAAGAAAACATCACTGAGCCATGCGTTCCTCTTCCCACCAGAGACAAACAATAAGTAATCAAGTTAACAATACGTGTTCACGCCATAAAACAAAGGCTTAACGAGCCTCTCTTAGGTGTCGATCACTAACAGTTATCGAGAACGGAGGTCAAAGGATCGATAAAAGGACGAAATGACTGCTAATATACCGCTAAACTTAACACCTAGTTAAAGCATACCGGCGGTGTTTTTATACCCCCTGCCCAGCCCCGATGACATCATCGGTGATTTGCAACACATGAACGAAGTGAAATGGTGAAGCTTTAGAAAATATAGCGAGTCAGTGAGTGGACACTGACAACGATACACCGGTAACCTCCGTCATCTCCATAACGGACGAAGAAACCATCGCCTCCGTTCGTGATCCTTTAACTCAGTCAATGAACTGCGATAGTGACTCGGAAGGAGAAATTTGTGATAAGGAGAACGTGCCTAAAATTTCGCATATAACGTGAGTGTTTGGTGTGACAAGTGGGTTCGTTTCAGTATTACGATCTTTTCGGTATAACGAACTATTCGGACGTCCCCCAAGGAGTTCGTTATAGCGGGGTTGCAGTGTACTCGGTCAGACCTTGTGCCCTGTGAACGGGGGCAGGGTCATCCTGGAAGAGACCACGCCCTCCAGGATAGAAATGTTTCATCATAGAAACTTCGATATACAAAATTTAAAAAAAAACAACTTTGTATTGATTTGCAGTGATGCTTAGTTCTAATGGGAAAAAATGTCTCCCAGTATAACAGAGCTTCCGAAGTTTCCTTTCACTCAAGTTTCCAAGTAGAACTTGTTTAGGATGAACCCTTATGAGACGTTGTGATATTCAACATTGGGGTTGACATTTCCTGTGATGTCTTTTTTTTTTTTTTTTTTTTTTTTTTTTTAATGGAAATGTTATGTATAATTGACCTAATTTTAAATCATAGATTATTGGAATCTTTTACAAACTTTCAAGCTTATCATGTGAGGATAACCTTCTTGAAACAAATGAATCTAATGACCGAAACGGAAAATTAAGAGTTAATAGCATCATTTGAGGTGTCCTCATGTAAGGACACTGTTTTTGGAAGTTAGGGATGCTTATGTAATCTTTCCCTGTCTGGAATTACAGTACAATTGTGAATCTAGTAACGTAATATCATTTATTCTGTAATATCTGTTTTTCTTAAATGATATCCTAGCTAGAAAGTCAATATCAAGGATTTCATTATTAAGATGTTTCTGTCATACAGCTCCTGAAATTTTCAGGCAGCAAAGAATATATTTATTTCTCTACCTTTCTATCGGACAATCAACATTTCTGCCCTTATTTTCCTCTGTGCAAGCTTAAATAAACCTGATATGTGATGTGTAGGGAAATGTGATATGGAGAGATGGGAATTCTGATCAATAATCTCATCTCTCCATGCTGTCTGAGATGGTAGTGTAGTAATTCTAGATGAACTCACATGGACAGTTTCAAGCCTTATGATATACTGTATGACTAAAATGACATTTAGTGCTAATGTGGACTGTAGTTATCTCTCTGTTGACTTTAATGGTTTCTCAATAGAGTGTATCTGTAGATATGATAATTACAATAATTTGGTATTTTGAGAATTGTTTTCATCATTTATTTTGCCAAAAAACACCACCACCTGAATCATCAATGACAGTGATGGCATTTTTTTTTTTTTTAAAGAATAGTTTTTCCTTGCGTACAACTTTAGAAGTATTGGCACCCTTCAAGAGAATGTATAAAAATAATGGTATGAAATAAACATTACACAATTCTTTCTCATTACTTAATAGTGTTGGAGAAACTACGTAACTTTCTCTTTCTTTAGGTACTGTTTTCTCTGAGAATCATAATTAGCACCCCATTGAGTATTTTAAACGAATGCAAATTGTCAGCCTTAATGTATATGGATGTTAAATATGGTTCTTCGGACAAAAAAAACCCCTTCAAACTCTTTCACACGTGTGAATCTCCAATCTCTTATTCAGATGGGTCTTGTTTTTTTTTTTTTTTGATCAGTTAAAAGTCTTGAACATTTGAACACTTTCTCGGAAGTGGACACACGAGCATACTGTCCTGAAATCGACTGGGTTTTTTTTTTTTGATTACGCTCTTTAAGACATCACTGTATATCATTGCATGTGTTCATTACCTCCGCCATCTTTGTTGGAGGAGGTTATGTTTTCGCCTCCGTTTGTTTCTTCCCAACATAACTCAAAGTACTGAATGGATTCTGATTAAATTCTGAGGAAAGGTGAGCCATGGGCCAAGGAACAACTGATCAGATTTTGATGTTGATCTGTGGCTTGGTGGAGGTACGCACTCTACCAAGTGCTCATCTAGTTTTATATATTTATTTATTCTCATTTTCATGAAGGATGCCAATTATAAAGCTGACTGTATGCGTCAGTTTAATATCAGGTGGAAAGAAACTCCAGTAATGAAAAGTAGTAAAGGAATTTTTGGACACGGAATTCGGCTTATTTCTCTGTGGCTGCTTTTGCTTATAATATTGCAATCCCTTGTACTTGGAACTCCAAGTCTATTTTCAAGTCATCCATGCTTGGAAAAACATGGATGCCCAAAGCGAGGACATATTTGTTATGACTAGTCTCTGAATTTGATAAACATACAAGGAAGATCTGTATTATTTTTTTCATTGATTAGTGACTGGAAACTACGTATAAGTTGGGTCGGTTACTTTTTGTTCATCTTTGTTTAAAAAATCTCTCACGAGGGTCTAATCACATTTAATAAAATCGGGCTGAACCCAACAGAAGCACGTTACAAATTTAAACTGTTAAAACACCGATACACAAAGCAAAAGCTAGATATAGAGTTAAATCAAGTTTTACCAAGTAGTAAACAATGCAAAGAGAAATCACTTTACTGTGACTGTGTGCCACCATATTGTTTTGACGTCAGGTGTGTTTGTGTCGGAGAACTTGGGCTAGGGGATGATTCCTGAGTTCCTGACTCGGGATTCTGTGTTGAATGACCGCTCCATTACACACTTCCCTGTCAGAGGTTGGGTTTTTCCAAGTACAGTGGATTGCAGCATAAGGATGTTGGTCAGGCTTTAATACGGTGTAGCTGCATACGGTTATTCATCTCGTAACGTCAAGGTAAAGAAGTTGCAACAATGCCACATACATGGATATGAAGGTGCAAACTGTCCAAACTTGCTTGTACTATTCCCAATAAATTGCTTATTTTTTTTTATCTATTGTATTTGTGGAGGGTTTTTAAAAATGCCTTCTAATCAGAAGCAACCTGGCTTTCATGACAAGCTGAAAATCCATGTGATATTGTTTTGGATGGATTTTGGGATTTGCAAACCAAGAGAGGCCAAAAAGGAGACAGCAGCCCAAGCAGACACAAGAGGATTGCTTAAAAAAACAAAAAGCAAACAAAAAAAACCCCACTTATTTTTCCTTCATCAGTTTCACAACTGTGTCCCTTACCACAGTCTGAAATTGTAATATACTGGACAGCATCCACACCATGGGACCTATTGCTCTTTTTGTGAGTTCTCTCCACTCTGGAAGGGAAAGTCGACCTCAGATGGAGGTGATTTTGTTGGCAAGTGTCGTTCCAAGCAGATTTGGAGCACCGTGTCTGGCGACAGGATTAGCATGACCTCGCTGTTCTCTGCTCTCAGCTAAGCTCTTGAACCATTTAATAAACATCAGCAAGAGTAAAAACCTCTGCCTGCTGTTATGTTAGTTTGATTTATGCTATTTGGCAAATGGGCATTTCATTTAAATGTTTTCCAGTGGGAACCACTGGACATTGGCCTGTTAGAACGTTTGTGCTTTGTACTTTTTCATACGTTGGTCAGTCTGCTTGATTTTGTTTGTAGATTAATTTTTGTAGTTGTATATTTCTGGGTAAGATGCATTTTTATTTCAGAAATTCAACCACAGTTTTAAAAAAAAAAAAAAGACATGGAAATGTTGCACACACTGGGGTATTTGCAGGCAGATGGCAAATTTGTAGCCCCCTGTAGAAGGATAGCAAAGATAACAAACCACTCCTGTCGGGTCGCATCACCTCTGATTAAGCTGCTTGGTTGGACAAGGGCCCATATGGGCTTCTAATTTCTAAACACTGGCTGAGTTAAGAGCTTGGAACAGCCTTGTCCTGATGTTTTACCACTTTTGTAAAACCACTGAGGTCACAAGAGCCAAAGCCTGGCCAAGAGTGTGCTGCATTGGCGATGAGTCCCCAATAGTGCGCTACATCTGTGGATTGGACTGGATTGGACCCTCTGGACCAATCTTGCCTGCTCTTGCACTTATTATTTTTGTTTGTAGCCACCTTGATATCTTCAAATGGATGTTGTTTGTACTATTTAGGAAACTATAAACAAATTTAGCAATATAAAAAATATATTACTGCATTGTCTACCGAGGAGTGCCCAAGAATGCACTACACCTACCAAGGAGTGCCTAAGAGTGGGTTACATTAATCCAGGAGTGCCCAAGAGCTGGCAACATCTATTGATTCACTACATCTAACAAGGACCTCGAAAGAGTGGTTGATGTCTAGCAAGAAAGGACCAGGAGTGGGTTACATCTAGCATGACGTGTCCAAGAATGGGCAGCATCCATCAAGAAGCAACCAGGAGTGTCCAAGAGTGGGCGAAGTCTAGCAAGGAGTGCTCAAGAACCTTCCATGTCGGAGCAAGGTTGCCCTGAGAGTCTGCCATGCCAGCTACACTTGCATGAGAGTTTGCCTTGCCTGCCAACCTGCGTCTAAGAACTTACTGCAACTCCATGTTTTTCTGTGTTTACCTAATCTGCTCGTTGGTCAGCATTTTAAACCTCAGAAAATGGTGAACCTGCAGAGTGAAATGAACTTTTGTCAAATCACATTTAGTATTTTTTTTTTTTTTTTAAGAAGGAAAATCTTTTTTTTTTTTTTTTTTTTTTTTAAGTGGGTGGATGAAAACATGGTGCCCCCTCCTTCGATTGCTCACCAAGGTCAGCTCAAAGAGCTCAAAACTTATGTAACGTTATGGATTTTTTTGGGGGGGGGGGGAGAGACCATGTCAGACTGTCGGTTTTTTTTTTCTTTTTTTGTGCTGCGATGTAAACGAGCTACACTCCTTCCTAAATCCACGACGTAACCTGTTCTACCTTGACTGACATCTGATGCAAGTCCAACACTGAGCAGATGCCAAAACATCCAAACTAAGCGTGTAATTTCTCTTTACTTCAGTGCAACCAAGTTTATTTAAAAACAAGCTTATATTAGTTCCCCAGGGTTCCTCATCACAGGGTTGATAAGCTGAATGCTGTTGAGCTAAAGAGAGCTCCTGCTGCTGCTGTTCTGTTCCTGCCTCTTGCCAAGGTCATTAGTTTATTCCATCTTTTCCTGCTAAATGTCCTTTCTCGGAAAGCTTAACGTTAATTAAAGCTGAAATGAGAGTGAGAGTTGAAAATGGCATTTTATTTCATTTATTAATGTGATATTTCTTTAAACTGGTTTGGATGAATTCACACTAGGGGTAGAAGGATATGATATAATTTTATGATTTCAAAAATTAATTTTTGCAAAATGAATTTCCTAAATTGTAACTCAAACTAACCGGTAGCTAATTGGACGTTAACTCTCTCCCCCTCCCCCATGTTTCAGTGGTTTCCAACTTTAACGTCAGTAGAAGTACACATTGATGCCTGTATGATATTTTTGATTTATACCACAGCCTCGATTCTGATTGGCCAGAAGGTGTTGATTAATTTTCTATAACAGCAGCTCTGACGGTCATTCTGGCTTCATGGTTTATCATTTTTATTGTAACAACTTGTAGAAGACTTGTGTGGCGGGTGCTCCGTATAAACTAAATAATAATAATAATAATAATAATAATAATAATAATAATAATAGTGTGCTTGATGATGTGGTCAGGTTTTGATTTATGGAAGGAGTCTCCAGTGTCAGTGCTTTGTTAGTCAGAGGTAAAGCTGTAACTTTAAATTTTCACACACGGGGGCAAATCTTCAGGATGGGGGAGTTTCTGGATTACACCACAAGCTGTGTCTGGGTTTTTTTTTTTTAATTAACTTTGACAGAAAAACGTGAAGTTTGTGAGTTGAACAACTGTTTATCTGGGTTTTAATATAAGCGATAACAGGAAGTAACATTTTCGCAGATGTTCCACAACATCAAAGGTAACTATAAGTGGATAAAATGTCTTTCTTTAATGAATAAATTGTAATCATTGGCAAATTGATGTGTAAGAGGAATAAAATACTTCAAATAATCAACTTTGGGGTGATAACAGTAATTCAGTCATCCCACCTCCAAGTATTTTATTCCTTACATATTGCTGAGCAATAACTGAGCTGTACATCGTAGAAGGTACATGAAGATTGCATTCGGGAGCATGGCTTCATTTGGAAGTCCTGAACGGTCTCATGCTGCTTACCGAATGATTGATGTCTGCGCATTAATGGACCTCATTGAACTTGCAAACAAATGCATGGGCATTGATCCACCTGCAGCTGTTGGGTGAAGGGCTTTGGACTGTTAAGCTGATTTTCTGATGAAGTTACGTTCACTGTTGACTCATTGGCACTTTTCACATGGCTATACTAAGCCCAAGATGGGTGTCCATGCTTTCTACAAATATAGTTTATTTTGTTTGGGTTAATCAGTGTGCTATTTAAGTCTGCTGTTGCAAGTTAAATGTGATATCTTTATAAAAAGATGCTAATACCCAAGCACTTTGTTCCGCACGGATGGAATATAGAGGTGGAATTTTGTGTGATTTTTATAACCTCAAAATTTTGTGCTTTAGAGCTTACTGAGTGTGCGAGAAAGTCGATGAGCTGTGCAGTGTGAGAAGCGTCTGACCCGAGCGCACGTCTTTGTGTTTGCAGTTACAGCACTGTTGCGGAAGCTGAAGCAGCAGTCCAGAGAGAGCGTAGAGGACAAGAGGCCTCGGCTCCTCAAAGCCCTTAAAGAGGTAAGCAAATCTCTCACACAAGCCCAGTTCAGCTCCCTGTTCAGCATCTAGTTTGCGAGTTTACGTCCAGTGTGTGGTGCACTAGACATTAAGTACAGAACAAGTTTAGTTTGAAAGCCGAGCACGTAGCCTGATGTCTGAAAAAGCTCCTGCTCTCTCTTGTGCAGCCATGGAGCTGCTCCAAATTCCTTTGGGCAATCTTTGGTTTGACGCCACACACACACAAATCTTGCTATTTTTGTGGGGACTTTCCATTGATGATGTGAGTAATGCCGTTAATAAATGCATTATCTACCTCTGATCTGATCTTACCCTAACCTCAGTAACCAAAATGAAATAATTTGGCTTATTTAGTTAAAAACAAAACAAAAACCCTTGCTGTTTTTGTAAAAATCAGTTTTCCTCATGGGGACCAGCCAACTGTTCCCACAAGATCAAAGTTCAGATCAGATATTCCTATTCTTGTGGGGATATTTGGTTGGTCCCCACGAGGAAAACAAGACTTTTTTAAACTAAAAGAGCGGAAAGATTTCCACCATGTTAAAGAAAAAAAAAAAAAACACGTGCACAAACAGGAAATGCTGCTCAAGTTTAGCACCAACTGGAGCTAATGGTAACCAGGGGCAGAGCTAACAACACTGTTGCTGATTGGTTAAGTATACCATGCCATACAACATGCTGTAAACCACGTACACAGACGACCATTATGTTTAAAAAAAAAAAAAATAGACAAAAATATCATTTACATAACCACAGCTTTTTTTTTTTATTTTATTTTTTTTTATAAATCATATTGTCATCGCTGTTGCTCAGGTTTGGAAACTGCAGCTCTGAAAAAGAAGGGACAATTTAGAAAGTTCTGGATAACATTTTGGATATTCTTTTGTCAAAGACACACTCAGGACACAATCTGGAAAAAGTTGAAAAGATCTGGGTTGTTTTATACAAGGAACAGCCACACAGTTTGTACTCAAAAAAAAAAAAAAAAAAAAAATTAAAAAAAAATTCTGTAATAACACTTTTTCTTCTTGTCATTATATTTGACGAAATTTAGTTCAGTGCAAAAGTTTACTTTTTAAAAAAAAATAAAAGTGGGAGGAATACATTTGTTGTAGTCCCCAATAATTCAGACTGGATTAGTTTTGTGCGTGTTAATAATATAATTACTATTATCAGAGTATCCCTGGTGTTTTAGACCCGTTTGAATCCGTGATGTCTGTAATTTTTTACGGGCTGCGCATGCACATGTCTGGAAAGATTACTCTGTTTTCACCTTTAATAAAATGACCAGAAATACTCAAATAATACAGCTGTATGTATATCCTGTGTGCCCTGTGTTGGTAAAGATTGTGTTATATCCTGTGATGAAAGAGATTTTGTGCTTTTTCTTCAGTATAGACACTTCAGGAAGTGTTCTCTTTTTAGTCTTTTCTATTGCCTCATGCTGAAACCGGGTATTAACCGTTGAAAACACAGAATAGTGAAATATAGAAATAAAATGTCAGAAGTGACACTTCCAGGGGTTTTAGCCAAGTTGAGTTCGTAGCACAGGTACCGCCTACTAATATATTATGGTCATGTGACCTATATAATGATCACTGATCAAGCACAACCGTTGTGGCCACGCCCCCTACAACAAGTACGTATAATACAGGTCAAAATGATCAGTATTTGTATTTTATATTTAGTATAATGAATAATGCATACATCATGAAGCCACGCCCATCTCTGTGATTGTGAATTATAAGGAGATCGCGTGTATTATGTGAATTGATTTATAATTACTACAGACTTCCTTCAGGAACACTAAATAAAAGACAGTATTTTTGCATATAGTCCAAATAATACTCTTACAATAGAATTCTTATAATAGAAATGTTAAAAATAAAATGTGGGTGAATCCCGTGTCTGTAATGACCGTTGTCCAAGCTCGAGTCATTTCATTGAGCTATGAGGGATGAGCTGGCTAACCAAACACACTGTCAGATGAACAAGGTTAATCCAAGCACTTCCTCTACGCCGAACCTCACAATGGAGCCACGCGTCTCAACTTTTATTTTCATTTGTGATCGTTTCAGGCGTCTAACAATGTGGGGAAAAAAATATGAGCGTTCTGTTTTTCTCATGGTCAGGCCGGTTCTTGTTTTGAACTGTGCTGTGAAAAAATGCTGTTTGTTATTCTGAAGCACGGCGTGTTTAGTGTGCTGGACACACACACACACACACACACACACACACACACACACACGCACACACACACACACAAAACCCCTGGGAAAACTGCAATTTGCAGCATCTGCTGTCTGAGTGTCACTGAGACTTTGGTCATTTAAAGGCTGACTGTGTTTATATCATCTCAGAGAGAGAGAGAGAGAGATGGGTTTTATATGAAGGGAAAAACTGAATCCACCCTTCCCTTTTGGGAATTATTTATATAACATTTGATGGGTATATCATTTACGTCATATGATAATAAGCAAGTCACAAATCACTGTTGCTATCTGATGGAGCACTTTATTGTGCGTCTCTTTTCCCCCCCCTTTTTTCCCCTACGTTACAGCTTGGTGACTTTTATTTGGAGCTTCACTGGGATTTTCAAAGCTGGGGTAAGTTTAAGTATTTATTTAAAAAATTCCTGAAACTCAGACAGTGACCCTTGTTTTAAGCAACCCACATAATAATAGCTGTGTGTGTGTGTGTGTGGGGGGGGGTTACAGCATAATAATATAGTCTGAATTTTAGCAGGCGGTAGCTGTAGCTCAGGACAGAAGTCGAGTGTATTAGGGTGAGGAACGTGCAGCGTTGCAGAGCGGAATTACATCAGAGGGGACAATGCTGGCCAGCAGGATTACAGCAGAAAGACAGTGAGAGAGGGATGGGTGGGGAAGGGAGGAGAGACTGTTTAAAAACACACAGAGGGAGTGGCATGGCTGAGAGTGGAATTTTGCACCTCCTGGTGGTCAACTCATGTCACTGCAGCTCTTCGTTCCATCATCTACTGTTTTTAAATCCCAGCACACCTAAGAATCAATGATTTTTAAAAAGGAAGGGATATTTAGAAAGTTCTGGAAATAGTATTCGTCTTCGGTTACATTCCTAGGGTGGGGATTTATTATCTACACACACATGCACAATATTGATGTCATTAAGAACTGTTAATATTCTTAAATGTCTACTGAAGCAAGTTCCTTGTTTAAACTGTAATCCTTCTGTCCTCCATGTGCTGTTAAAGGAAACGGCTGGGTTTGTTCTCTCACTAAAGGAGGTTTTAATTCTTCCCCACAGTGCCTTTACTCTCTAGAATTTTACCCTCGGACGCTTGCAAGATCTACAAGCAGGGAATCAACATCAGGTCAGTGTCATGATGCTATTTTTTGAGGAACTTTTGTTTCTAAGCCAGACTTCTAGACTTTTTGATAATGTCTGGGATTTTTCTTTACTCAACATAACTAAGATTTGCTGAAAAGGTTAAAATATTGTTTTGGTTGTTCAGCCACAAAGCTGTTTAATTACGTTTTGTTCTTTAAATGTGGTGCTGAGTGATTTAAATTCAACTGACTATATCTTGCTCAGACATGTTTTCAAAAAGTTTGTTTTTCCTTGGAAACTGGTGTATGGAAGTGTGGAGAGTGGATTCTGAAGCTTGTGGCCAGAAAAGTATACAATGCATTATATGGCCAAAAACTATGGACACCTTGACAGTCATCACACCCATATGAGCTTGTTGAACATCCCATTCCAGATTTATTCCCCCCCATTGCTGTTCTAATAACCTCCACTCTTCTGGGAAGGCTTTCTACTAGTTTTTGGGGCATGACACAATAGATTTGTTCATTCAACCACAAGCGCATTGGTGAAGTCAGGCACTAGGAGGCCTGGGGTGCAGTCAGTGTTCCGGTTGTTCAGTGGGGTTGAGGTCAGGGTTCTGTGCAGGACACTTGAGTTCTTAAACTCCAATTTTGGCAAACCATGTCTTCATGGAGCTCGCTTTATGCATAGCGGCATTGTCATGCTGGAACAGGTTTGGGCCTCTTGGTTTAAGTGAAGAGAAATTGTAATGTTACAGCATACAGAGACATTCTGTACAATTGTCTGCTTCAACAGGTTGCGGAAGAACCACGTGGGTGTGATGGTCATGTGTCCACATATTTTTGGACGTATAGTGTAGATCAGACAATTTAGACAATTGCTGAAACATCTGATTCCCTAGTGATCCGAATGACTTATCAAATGTCCGGTCGGTGCACTACAGTCTGGAAACACTCGACTTGCCTCATCATGTTTGTATTGTAGAGTTCTGCGACAGCAGGATAGCCGCCTGTCTGATTTAGCAAGATGTCTCTTTGGCCTGATTTTCCTTGCGATAGACAGATGAAATGTGGGAAAAAGGTCTGTCCAGCAGTGATCCACCAAAATGGGGCAATTAGACCTCACAAAACCTCGATGATGATGATGACAGCCATTAGCAATTTGCAAGTATTGATTATGGAATTACCGGAAACAGCTTGTGTATAATGCAATATTTATTTCGCTTATCAGTTTTTATGACATGCTCCAGCATGACTAATGACAAGTGGCATCAACTGGAGTGTGAAATCACCGCTTGTGATGGAGTGGGCTGAAGCGGAAAATGACTCAGGATCTTCATGTTGATCCATTACCCAGAACGCCCCTCTTCAAACAATGACACTAAATATTCCGTTTTCTGTATGTGGCTCCAGGGAGCCACTACTACTCTTAAACCGCTAACACTCAAACGTTTGTACACCCCTACTCATAGACGGGCGTCTGTTCGTCCCTCCCTCGCTCGCAGTCCGCCTGTCTGTCCCTCCCCCCGGCGACTTTATACACTTTTGCTAGGGCCACAGCTTAATCGTCTGTGTTTGTGAGCGTAATGTGAATTTTTGTCTTGCTCAGGTTGGACACTACTCTCATCGACTTCACAGACATGAAATGCCAGCGAGGAGACCTGAGCTTCATCTTCAATGGTGACGCCATTCCGTCAGAGTCCTTCGTGGTGCTGGACAACGAGCAGAAAGTGTACCAGCGGATACACCACGAGGTCAGCATGATCACACAATGTACTCATATTGATCTCTCGGTGGCAGAGCGCTTCTTACACCATCTTCTGCTCCTGACGCTCGTATTTTAGGAGTCGGAGATGGAGACGGAGGAAGAGGTGGACATTTTGATGAGCAGCGACATTTACTCAGCCACCCTGTCCACCAAATCCATCACCTTCTCCCGAGCGCAGAGCGGCTGGCTCTTCCGCGAAGACAAAACCGTGAGTGACGAAAAAATGCTAGACGTGCCAGAGTTGTCTCGTTTTTAAGGGGTTTGAGGATCAACTTAATCCTGGTTGCGATTGCAGGAACGGGTCGGGAATTTCCTGGCGGATTTCTACCTGGTCAACGGCCTTGTTCTGGAGTCGAGGAAACGGAGAGAGCACTTGAGCGAGGAGGATATTCTGAGGAACAAGGCTATCATGGAGAGCCTCAGCAAAGGAGGCAACCTCATCGAGCAGAACTTTGAGGTGAGCTTGTTTTTATCGCTTAGAATGCTGCAACATTTTTAAAAGATGGTGCTTTAGGCTTTAGTTCACATGTCATTTGTGGGGGTTTTCTGTATTTCTGGGAATAGATTCAGCATTGTTGCTAAACGTGCTGTAAAACCCTAACATTTTGTAGAGATGAACTAAAAGATTTTAAAATACCTGTATCCACCCCCCCCCTCACCCCCCCATCCCGGGGTTTGGATTATGGCTTTATGTAAAAGCGCGCCTGATGACGTCCGTGTTGTAACTGACACTGGGTGCAGCACTTAATCATCTCGTTTGCGTAAAAGCTGCACCGCTGGCTGCCCAGGTTTTTTTTTTTTTTTTGGCAGCTCTCCTTCACTCATAAGTGAGAAGTCTGTTTCCTTTTCTACTTCAGTTTTTGGCTGTTCTCCGATGAGTGACACAGAAATTCCCAGAAAATTCCCAAATGCTTATTCAGCAAAAACGGACAGGACTCTAACCAGTGCACAGATCTGACAGATGTGAAATAATACATCAGTTTTGCTACACTGACAAGATTTGAAGTCTCTTTAGTATATAATAAAGGAACCACTCTCCCTGGTCTGATGGAATGAATGTTCTGTAGGCAAGAAGTTCACTGCGTAGCTGACCTGCAGTAACACCAGATTAGCAAATTCATCCCATTTTCTTACATAAGAAGCTCAAGAAGGTGAAAAAGAGCAGCTCTAATCCCCACTGCTGTCATTATTAACCCAGATTCCTGCAATGTAGAACAGCAGGATCCTCCGGTCCTTTTTAAAACAGTCACGCTGAGACGTGGCTGAAAACGATCTACATCTCCACCCTCTTTCTTCTACATTAACACCTGCAAGTTCAAGAACTAGTCTAAGATCTTAGTGTATATACACATGACATTTAACATGGCGTTTGTTGTTCTAGAAACTGAACAATTAAATCAGTTTGCATAAACAATTAACAGATTTTTAAGGGCCACAGACTGATCAACTTTAGTGGACATGATGCCAATAAAGTCTCTTGTTATTTATTTATTCATCTTCTGTAACCACTTTATCCCATTCATGGTTGCAGTGGATCTGGAGCCTATCCTGGGAATTCTGGGTGTGGGGCAGGAATACATCCTGGATTAGACTCCAGTCCATCACAGGGCACCATTTTCTCTCTCTCTCTCTCTCTCTCTCTCACCCACCCACCTAGGGCCAATTTAGCATAGCCAGTCCACCCTGGCTTTTTTTTTTTTTTTTTATTAGGTAGGAGGAAACCTATATGTACACAGGGAGAATATGTGAAACCTCAAACAGGCAATAACCAGAGAGGTTGTGAGGAGACATTTATTTAGCATTTAGAGGAGGAGTCTTCAGTGTCAGCTTTGTAACAGTCAGTGCTAAATCTGCAACGAAGTTTTCCAGCCTGGGACACTTTTTAGGAGAGAGAATGTTGCGCTTTGTGGTTTCTCAGTAACAAATCGTTTCTTTAATTTGTTTATAGCTACTATAGCAGTAGTAACTATCAGGAACTAGTTTCTTTATGGATGTTGGACATCATTAAACGTAGCTATAATTGGATAATGTAAGTGCAGACGTGCAGTTCTCTAATAATAAGGTGTAATCATTGGCAAATAAAAAAAAACTCCACAAAAAATCAACTTCGGTGTCCTGATGACTCTTCCATGCAGATCGTGTTTTTCCAAGCAACGATGCACCATCACTCCTGTCTCAGATAAATCTTCCTGCACGTTCTTGCCGTTATTTGGGGATTTTGTTTAGCCTTTTTGCCCAGCATATGAGCAGTTCAGGACATTTTGTATTATTACTATTTAACTAGCCGTGTCACACAGGCCATTTAAAAGTGAAATGAGCTTCCGGTTTTCAATTTCTCGTCACGTCGTATACAAAACAAGACGGCTCAATCACAAGCTGAGCACGGTTTTTAATTATTTGAGGCTTTAAAGATACTCGAGTTGAGCTGAGGATGTGACCCTGCCATGTAAACTGCTTTTGTAAGTCTTTTGCTGAATTAAACACAATTTTGTGTTTGTCTTTTTCTTTTTTTTGTCTAGCCGGTAAGACGCCAGTCTCTGACGGCTCCCACTCCGAACACTATTTCCTGGGAGGAGTACATCACCGCTGAGACTGGGAAGTGCGTCTGATGTTCATCTTTTCTTGCTTTTTAAAACGGCACAATATTGATTTGTGTTGCAGTAAATCAGGGATTTTGTGCTGTAGGAGTAGCAGTGCTGAAATATGGCTTTTATAAAGGCTAGCTCATTTCTTCTGTCTTTACTCGGATGGTTTTTCATTTTTACGCATCATCTCGAGATTCCTCATGGCTTTAACATGTCGCTTTCTGTCTTCTAGAGCTCCTCATCTTGGAAGAGAGCTTGTCTGCAAAGAGAGCAAGAAGAACTTTAAAGCCACCGTAGCCATGAGCCAGGACTTTCCTCTCGGCATCGAGTCGTAAGCGACTCCGAGTTCCTCTTTTTTAATTCCCTGCTGAGAAAGTGATTAGTTACATCAGTAACATCTGCTGTGTGCTAACCTGCTACTGTAGAAAAAGATTTTGTTTTTGAAGTGTTTCTGGCTTTCTTTCTGTTCACAGGTTATTAAACGTTTTAGAAGTGATTGCACCCTTCAAGCACTTTAATAAACTCAGAGAATTTGTTCAGATGAAGCTCCCACCAGGCTTCCCAGTGAAATTAGGTAAGATCACGACAGTGTTGAGAACCGAGGATTAAAAAAAAAAATAAGTGAGAGAAAAAGTATCATCAAAGTTTTGGTATGATTACACTCTGATTACAGAGACATCTAAGAGAACATATTGAGCGAGTTCTATAAATAAAAAAGTTTTTGTTTTGCTGTTTTTGTACACCATGGTACAATACAAAAGAAATTTTAACATGAGAAAGAAATAAAGAGAAGAAGAACCAAGGCCGAAGCCTTTATTTTTGTCACATGTACTCTCGCAC
>JAOTRR010000004.1:4131394-4143229 GCA_028570945.1 Gogo arcuatus
TTCATAACCTTCCCTTTGCTTTTTTTTTTTTTTTGCTTTTTTTTTTTTTTTTGCTTTTTTTTTTTTTTTTTTTTGGCAGTTGAAAGGCCCATGCGTCCTTCAGGTGCTAAAGATACGCAATGTCACTGCCCCAAAAGAGCATGAGGAGTCCCAGGCTGCTCCCAGAATGCTCCGCCTCCAAATGACTGACGGACAGACCACGTGCACAGGGCTGGAGTTTAAACATCTGTCAAAAATTAGGTAAGACCTTCACAAATTATGAAATACATTGCAGATTGGAATGGCTATCCACATCTACAACGCTTAATGCTGCTGTTAAGTTAACTTCGTCATTAGTTTGTTAGTATTATTTGCAGATTCTGAGCTAAATTCATGGTTAACTGCAAAAGAAGGAAAAATACTCATCAAAATGCACTTTTGAAAGAGTGTCATCCCCCCCCCCCCCTCCCCCCGACATTTATTTCTGATCTGTATGTGGTGGGCGGGGCTATATTGGGGTTGGTGAAGTCAGCTAACTCTGTGCAAAAATCAGAATTAGCAATATGCGTCCATCGGCTACCTGCTTTACTAGTTTTATATTTCATTCTGTTAAAGGGTGCCAATAGTTTTTGAGCGCACCCTGGTTGCAAAGGCTACAACACGAGTCTATAAACACAACGGACTCAAAATATGCTGGCTCTGTGTAAACCTGTTGCATTCTTTGCAAACAGTGTGCTCAAAAATATTGGCGCCCTTTGACATTAGAAAGATGCAAGTTCATTGGATTAAAAAAAACAACAACATTATTGCATATATATATATATATAAATAAAATAAAATAATTCTGGTCAAATTAATGCACGCTTGTCTTTAACTGTGGCCAATGCTAGGTTCACCAGTCTATTTTAATACATTTGAGCGCAAAAGTTTACATCCCCTTAGAAGACATACAAGTTTAATTTATTGTAACGAGATATTTAGTGTTGCGGGTTGGTAACAGTAACCTAGCTTCATCACACCAACCCATAATTTATTATTTTCTATAACCGCATGTTTGGAAGTCTTTATTTCTTACTTATGACATGGTTGTACTCTGATTTTACACAGGATCTTTGTCAGTGAGTTGTAAAATGACGTCTATGGCAGCATGGGCAAACAGTTTTGTTTAGTCGTGATTGCAGGTTATTTAAACATCAGTGAGGTTTGTCTGGGTATGATGATAAATTATAGATCTTAAAAAACAGCTCTGTTGGCTGATGTTTCGATGTTTGGTTTTCAGACAGAGGTGGGAGAATTCTGCTTCAGGGTCAGCCTTGTTATTCAGCTCTCAATAGATACAAGTAACGTTTCACTGAAGGAAATCTGAGATCAGAATGCAAGACCTGTTTGTGTTCGTGAGCTGCCTAACACAGACGACAGTGACCCTTTGGCCTCTCCTCACTTCGCTTTCCTTTAACTCGTTTCACCCCTTTTCCACTTGACAATCGTCTTCCATTCCACCGTCTTATTTACTGCTGCATCCTGGCACAAGCCGGCAGCGTGGCTCCCTTCCAGCCAGTACAGGTGGAGACTGGAGCACTGCACTGCCATGCTTGTCTGAGGAACAGACTTCTCTTTATGCATGCACTCCTCCTCTCTCACTCTCCATCCATCCCTGTCTCCCTCCTCAGGGCCAGGAGATAATATGTCCTACTGTTCTCCTCCCCAGTGTTATAGCCGGCCTCTTTCTTTCTTTTTTTTTTTGGATGGTGGTAAAGCTAGGAGGGATTTTTTTTTTTTTTTTTGAGCTGTGAATTTAATTGAAATCATACTCGGACATCTGTGATCCACAACTCATAACACTGCATTTAGCTTAGTTCATTTCCGTTTTTAGGGAATGCAATTTGTGTTGCAAAATTAGGAACAATTTTGATATGTTGGTGAAGATCTAAGAATCTCTCAAGATTCTTAGAATAACTAGGTCAAAATCCAAATAAATTCCATAAATTAAGACAAGTAATACTAGTCATTCAATAAGAGCAAAAGTAATTGCGCCCTGTCAAAGGAGGGAGGATTAGTGTGTCGATGTGCTGCAATGGCTGAGGCATACTTTCAACATTTAGTTGCCATTTTGTCATGTGCAGCTGTGTGAGCTTTTCCTTTTAAGGAGTTTTGTGGGCATCACTAAACGTGAATGTGCCTTGAACATATATATGATTAGCTTTTATCAACATGCACGTGTGAGTATGAAGAAAATTAGCATTACTCAAAGTTTGCTCAGTCTGGCTGGAATTTTTAGGGTTTTTTTTTTGTTGTTGTTTTTTTAAAGAAATTAAACAACATTTTATGACCTATAACACCACTTAGCACCCCCTTTTCAACAGTCTGGACCCTGATTTTCTTAGTATTGTAATGTTAAGAGAGTTTTATCTGGGAGAGTGAGTGTGTGCAATGTGATGCTTGCTCTGCCATTTAACTTTTTTTTTTGTTTTGTTTTGTGCTGCATCTGTGCTTGATTAGAAATAAAATAAATAAACAGCACAAACCTTCTGTTCTTTCGATGGAACAAATGCTGTTTTGGCATGATCTGGAGTTTGACAGTGTGCTGAGTGACATCACAGAGCATAGTGTAAGGTTTATTTTCTCAAAAAGCACTGGCTTCTACAACACAAACCAGCACAAATACTGCACATTCAGTATACTTGTAGGCTGTGTATTTTGTGAAGATGCCTGAAAATTTTGTAAACTCATCTGAAATACAGAGGATCTATGTGGTTGCTCTTTCGCAGTGCTGTTATTTAGCAGGTAAGCCAAGCACACCAGTCAGACGCACTTCCTTCATACTGTCTTTTGGTTTCGTTTCTGTGCCACAGCTATAAAATGGCCGAGAGGAAGACGGCTCTAATTAGAGCACTAGCGTCACGCATCAGAGGCTCAAATCCAACCCCAGTCCTCATTTCTAATGAATGCATTCAGAAGAGCTTGACCTGATCGTAGAGCAGACCATTTGAGTCAAGTGAAGGAAGGAGGTGGAGATTTTAACATGAGTACATTCATAAACTTGTGCACCGTGTCATACTGACATTTAACAGGGAGCTCCATTTGAGGAAATGCACTAACTTTTTTTTTTTTTTTTTTTTCTTTCCCTCGGCATAATCACTACTCCGCATCTCCTCTGGCTTACGGCTTATTGGTATGCTTGTGAGGGGGAAGTTGAGTTTCTTTCTCTCGCTCTCGCTCAGCCTCTCTCTCTTCGATAAGTTCACTTTAATTAAAATCAGACTGCTGGCTTCGAATCTAAACTTGCACAGCTGATGTGAAATTTGGAAAGGGGGTTAGGGGATGGGGGTTGGTTTACTTTTTAGAACAGGCAGTGAAAGAAAATGCAGGTTGGATCTGGCATCTAATCTAAATGTGTGTTATGTTCTTTTTTTCCTTTTTTTTTTTGTGCTTCCTTATTTTTCCCCAGAGGGTGCCAGTAGTTCTGGAATGAACTTCAATTGCAAAGTATGCAGCATGGCTCTACAAACACAATGAAGTGCAAATAGGTTGTTTGACTGTATTGTGTTTATAAACCGGTGATGCATTCTTTGCAACCACAGTGCACTCCAGAATTATTGGCACCCTTTGTGAAAACAAGCATGCCTTAAATGATATTTTGAGCTTAATAATTTGGAGACACTGTATATCTGTTCCATGCAAAACATTTCAGGCTCATTTATATTCTTACATTTGTGCATGTGGGAAGTTCTCTTTTTGGGCTAACATTCTTCATGATGGCATTATTATTATTATTATTATTATTATTATTACTATTATTATTATTAAGAGCCCCTGAACCACCAGCCCCAAAGCATCAATGATCCACTGCCAATATACAACTATGGGAAAAAAATGAGACCACTTTTAACAGTGACCACCATTAAAAGTGGTCTATTAATTTTTTCCATAGCTGTACTTTGCAGAAGCTTTGGAAGCTTCTGCTTGCATACATTTTAATAATGTTCTTGGTTAAGATTTCAGGAGACCTTTCAAAGCAGCTTGATGTTGTAATGGAGGTGGCATCACTAGTTGTTTTTGAAACTAGACTACAACTAAGGGGGCAGTGTCTCTCTGGCAAATATTCAACTGTTCCAAATATTTTAAACTGCCTTTTATTACAGGTTCCTGAGTGGCGCAACAAAAATAAGTCTTGATCCTCTTGTCCAGAGATGGCAAGTTTGAATCCCGATGATGCCATCTGTGGCAGGGAGTCCAAGAGAGTGAAATTGGTTGTCCTCTGTGGGTGGGAGGGGCATACTCTCTCTCTCTCTCTCTCTCTCCTGTCAGAGTGACACTAGCCAATCGTGGGCATCTGTGAGCTCATGCATGCGGTAGAGGGCAGATAGTGCTTTCTTCCGAGTGTCCTTTACCTGACTTGTGAAGGTCAACACTCATTTGTCTTATTTGTCTAGAAAGTTCTTTGGTTTTCTCCGTGGCGACGGATGAGTGAGATTTTTAATGTGTGCATTGTTATGGTTACACCCCAAGGAAACAGGAAATGGTCCGGGTTCCTAGGCACTGAGAGTAATTAAAAAAAATTTTTTTTATCACGGATTACACTATTTGCATTTAATTCTAATTATTCCTTAGAGGTGCTGTTATTTTTGCCACCTGTTTTGAGAGGAGGGGGGGAAAACACGTATTGTCTAATTAAAATTTTTATATGATTATTTTTACTCCAGTAATTCTTGAAGGCACTACAATTACCCTTGCTTCAAACACCATATCGTGTTTGTTATTGATCAGTAAACCCAGATCCAAAAACCGTGTAGCTAAGGTTTGCTGTAATTTGCATTCTGCTTGCAGTCTGAACACTCCACCTGGAACCAAAGTCAAACTCCTGGGCACGGTGCCAGTGAAAAACAGTTTTCTGCTATTAGACGATTCCAAGATTGCAGTCCTCGGGGGAGAGGTGGATCACTTGATTGAGAAATGGGAGCTGCAAAGGGTGAGCCTCTGGAGAAGTGTCAGACTGGATGAGTAACATGAGTGATAAGTGATACGATTTTTTGGTAGTAGTAGTTACATGCACAGAACAGGGCATGCTGATTATGCACTGTATATTTGTTCATTGCCAGTTCAATTTATTAAGTAAGAAGTAAAACATTCGGAGGCATGCTGTTACAGGATTATAGGTGAAGCAGACTTACTGTTGCCACCCTGATGTTACTTCTTGCTTTTCTAAATTTCTAAGGATTTAAAAAAACAAAAAAACCTTTTGCACTTTTTGATAGAGTCTGGCAAAACACAGCAGAACTAATATAGGTGCAGAGGGTGGCCCGCCTCCATTTGTGCCCTTCGGACAGGTAAGATGAGCATTTGAACCACGTTCTTTAAGGACCGTGAATACAGGAATGATCTGAATACACACACAACCTTTTTTTGGTTGCAGACTATTTGATTATACATACAGAAAGACTCTTAACGGTGTTTTTCCTTCCTCAGAAATGTGTCCGTAAGGATGAGGTGGACAGTAAAACCCTGGACCAGAAGAAAACCCTCCAAGGCAGCAATGTTTCCAAAGCTGCAAACGAAAACGACGAGTTTGAGAAGCAGAGGATTGCCGCTATTGCTGAAGTAGCCAAAAGCAAAGAGGTGGGAAAAGTGGAAAAAGGAGAGAAAAATTATACTTAAGTGAAATCAGAGGGTGTTGTGTCATACTCATCATTAATTAACAGTTAAAGTAGTCAAAAATGATACTCGAGCAAAAGTAAAAAAAAAAAAAAGTGTACTGAACTACACTCTACACTTTAATGTACTATGTAAAAGTAGAGAGTAAATGATTTTAACTGAAATTAGAAGTCTTTTTTTTTTTTTTTTCTTTTTTCTTTCAGCATGGTCTTAAGCATCTGCAAATCCGTAACCATTTGCTCAAATTAATTCATATGAAAAGTAGCAAGGTTTAGAGGATGGGCATTAATATAAACATTAAAACATTAAAAATACTAAAGACATATCAGTATTTAAATTTTTTTTAATTAGTGAAAACTCTGACTGGAACCAACTGACTAGATGTTAACATTTTGAACTTTATCTTTAAACTTAAATATTGTGATAATACATCATATAAAAATATCTTCAGGGCTTACAGTTTCTGTCTTTTACCACAGCGCTGTTGAATTCTCAAATCTGATTGGTCAGAAAGTTGATTTACATTCTATAATATTAATCATATGCATATTCTCATTCTAATAAAAAATGTAATCGGGCAAATTGCTGTGGAATAAGAGGAATAAAACACTTCAGGATGCGCTGTTATGGGGAAAAAACTAACAATTTTGAAGCATCAGGCTGCATCACATCACCCTTTGTTGATTATTTTCCTATAAGAGCATGTCCCAGTGTTTTTTTTTATTCTTTGCATATCGCCCACACCTAAGGGGCGGAGTTAGTTTGTCCCCGTTCTTATGGCTTCATTCAAACGAATGTCATGAAATCCAGTCATATCGCACTTGTTCATTTGAATTCATACATCAGGCGAATATTATAGTTTTTTTTTTTCGTGGAAATGTAATTGACTAAGGGTACAAGTATTAATTTTTAATCACGAAGTGCATTCACATGAAAATGTGTTCCACTGTGTATTTTCAGGACACTTGCATACATTAGAGCACTTTAGTGAGCATTGGTCTAGAGTTTATAAAGCAGCGGTTAATTGCAGTGTAATTTAGATGAATATTTTATGCAGCCCCAATGACTCGTTATTCTGCTCTGATTTGTGCTGTCGGAAATCTTTTGGCAATGTGGAAATACGAAAATGGCTCTTCGGTCTAATTCATTTACTTGCTGAGATTTTTGCAGCCACTTGTAGATGGAAAAACTTATTAATGTAATAAGTAATTGGGTTGTCTCTTCGTATAATTTCAGCCCTCGGCACTGAGTGAGCTTAATAATTCTCACACAGGGCAAAAAAATTGATTTGAAATGAATAATGAAAAATGTAATTTCCTTTGTTGGGGAAATTAATGCTTATTCCACTCTGCCATTCATCACTTTTTTTTTTTTCTTTTTAAAAAAAAATTAATTAATTTTTTTAAAGATGTTAAAATATCCTATATGATGATCTATACAGATGTGTGTGCTTGCTCTACTGATAAATATTTCTTTACCTTCTCTGGTCATCCGTTCCCAACTCTACAGTCTTTTGATAAACATCTGTCGTGTTTTGCCTCTGCTTGCGTGCAGACACGGACGTTTGGGGGTGGAGGCAATGCAGGGAGCAACCTTGCCAATCCTGGTTCCACTTACAAGAACCGAGATACGTACCAGAGAAAAAGAGAGGAGCGAGATAAGAGCGGCACTGAGAGCAAGCCAGAGGGAGTGTATCGAGAGCTGGTATGATTTGCTATCACCTTTATCTAAAAAAAAAACAATGCATACCTTTGGTATGATATATGATACGACATAACATAAGTTCAGGTTTGTTGAATGAAAATGGCTTCGGTGAGATAAAACTAGTCCTTATTGAGATAAGACTATAAGATGACTAGTCAATGATGTTCTTAAAGGGGATTGTTTTCCTTCTTTCTTCCTCTGGATTTGTAGCCCTTTGTAAGGTGCTCTTGCATAACAAGGTTTTTCTTTAAGGTTTTGGGAACAAACATTTCTAAGTAAATTTATTTTTTAATTCATTCCCACTCAGGGTGTAGTGGCTGTGTTCAAAATGGCAAAAATATAATTCATTTTAAACCCTGATTAAACAGAGTGTGTATTATGTAGTGTAGGGTACACAATATGTAGTGTACAACATTTAGTATACATGATATAGTATACAGAATGCAGTATGTAATACACAGTATAAAGTATACAATATGTAGCATATGGTATGCAGTAAGTACTATGTGGTATGCAGTACACAGTATGTAGTGTACAGTATGCAGTACACAGAATGTAATACTAAGTATGTAGTACATAGTAGCCCATGTTCAGTACGCAGTTTGTGAGCAATGTGAACTTCCAGTACACCGAAGGCACCCAAATTATGTAATATTCAGGCTAAATTTTTACACCGTCCTGTATGCAGGGTGGAATACTCTGTATGTAGTATAGACTACATAATGTGCAGTATGCACTACTAAGTATGTAGTATGCAGTACATAGTACACTGTATTCAGTATGCAGTTTGTAAAGAAGGTACATTTCCAGTGCACCAAAGACACCGGGATGATGAGCTTAATTTGTACGTCGTATGCAGTGGATAATATATACAGTATGTTACTCAATAACGTAGTGTGCAGTAGGCTGTGTAATATGCAGTATGTAGTACACAGTGTAGAGTATGCATTATACAGTATACAATACTGAATCTGTAGTACAGAATTTGAAGTACACAGAATTTGTGAGTGGGCAGAGCTCTCTGTGTAATGTATTCATTCAATTTACAAATTAAAAGCTTTTTGGTGGTTCTTCAAAATACAAGCTGATCAAAAAAATCAAAGCTGTTGTGTATGTTGTATACTATATACATTGGTGTAGTGTCCAATATACCGTATCCTCCTCTCACTACCATGGTTTCATGTGTTCTGTATAATTCCAGGTGGACGAACGGGCCCTAAGGGATATCATGGAGATGGGTTTCAGTAAAGAGGCAGCCAGGCAGGCACTGCTTGATAACAACAATAACGTGGAGGCAGCACTTAACTCCCTGCTAGCAGGAGCCAACCAGGCCAAAGCAGCCCCTGTGGAACCGATACGCCCACCGCCCAGAGGTAGAATCATCGTACAGTTAGCCTCAGATAAGAGCATTCTGTTTACTCTAGTGCTCTAAGCTGCTTCACGTGGGGGTTTTTTTTGGGGGGGGGGGATATGTGGAATTTTTATACCGTGTCAGAGTCAAACTAATATGATTTTTTGGGTGGTATGATGACTCTGGTCTTCTCTCCATCAGGCAAGGGCAGAGGGCGAGGAAAATCCAGGCAGGATGATGACGAGGATGGAGGAGCAAGACCCTCAGGGCCTAGCACGCTCTTTGACTTCCTGGAGTCTAAAATGGGAGCATTCTCTATTGATGGTAAATGGAATGTGCGCTATTTGAGGGCAGTGAAATAGCATAGACCAATAGCAGTGCAGTAATACCATATTTATGACATTTGAGGTCTTTTATTTATAGTCTTTCATATTAGGGGGGAAACCCAGTGACTCTAGCTGCTTTATCTGTTTTTATTTAAATATAAAAACTCCCTGCTTATTTAAATGCGTATATGTCTATATGCTGTAATGTATATGCCTTTTCTGATGGCTAGCAATTTTGATTCAGGGATACCAGGGCTAAGGATTCTAGGTTATATGTAAGAAATAAAACCCTGCCTGCTGCTACATGCTACATCCATTACTGTGCATAATGCATGACTGCACTTGACATACATGCCATAACATGTTTAAGGAAATGCCATTGTAGCACAAGTTTAGCATGAGTATGGGACATCTCTGTTAATGGATTTTCTCTTTGATCCACTTAAAAGTTTTCCCACTTTTAATTGCACCTCTAGAGGCGAAGAAACTGCCACCACAGAAAGCACAGGAGCATCCAAGCAGGACAAGCATCCATAATCCTGATCATTTCCCCCGAGAAGCCTCTCAGAACAAGCAGCCTAGCCGAAATGAGGGACGGGCGCAGAGGAACGACCGACCCCCTCGCTTCCAGAGGGACAGCGATTTCCCCAAACCCAGCACTGCTGAATCATCTCTTCTAATCCCCTCACAGCCTCAGAGATGGAACGACGGTGAGAAAAGAGGGAGAGGCGGAGCAGAGCAGCGGAAAGACGAAAGGCGGGACACGAAGGGCGGACAGGTGAACTCTATTTCTGCAGGAAACCAGAGGTCAAAAGGTCAACAGGGTCAGTTTGCGAACTTTTACCAGGGTTCAAAACGAGACAGGGGTCTGAGAGAGCTGGACCATGCAGGTGGAACCGATCAATCTAAAAAGAACCAAGCAAACGGCCCACTAGGAGCCAAACCATTAGAATCAGCTGTGATAGACAGACCTGAACCCCACAGCAAGAGGAAAGGCAGGCCAGACAGACCTAACTCCACCCACTTCGATCGGGACACAGTGGGCAACTGGAACTCTGTCCACGTTTCCGGGACAAAGGACTCTACCGCTACACATGATGGGGGGCAGGCGCACCTTCTTAAAGGAAGTGGGCATCTGAACACGCTTCTTCAAAATGGTGATTCGGAGCCCAGACGCACGGGTCCCATCAAACCACAGACCTCAGGCCCGCCTCACAAGAACAACAGCTTTTACAACTCCGCCGCCAAGAAGAGGTCAGGACCGATCAAAGGTCACAGAGGGTCAGAGATGGGTTATCAAGCAGAGAGCGGTAACCATGGAAACTGGAAATCCGGCGACCAGTGCCTTGCACTTTACTGGGAGGACAACAAGGTCAGTAGAAAAGTACTGACACGACCAGTGACACACTCAGATTCAGTATCATGACATCACGAGTATTATAACGTCATATTGACCAGCCCTAACATGAACCTGGCCCTGACATTCCTACAGAGATTTACATCTAATAATTATTTTAAAAAATGAAGCCTAAAATCAGTTTGCAACAAATAGAAATAGAATGAGCATCAACATCTTTTATTTAAATCATTGCTATTGATATATAACCATGAAAATCTGTGGAACTTGTACAGGTAGTCTTCAGATTATCTGGAAAATCAGGTCATAGTGCTTTGCTGAGATTCTGATTAACAAAACGATAAACGAAAAAAAAGCGATTTAAAAAAAGATTAATTCACTCCAAAACTTTCAGTGTATTAAATAACTGAAACTTTTTTCCCTAAAACACAGAATTAAAGGCAGGATGCCTTCCTGTCATTCAGCGATGACCCTCTGAAAGCCATAAAATGCAGGTTAATGGCGTATAGAGTGAAATGTAAAAGCTTTAAGTGGATGTTTATATATGTATCACTTTTAAATTATATATTTTTACTAGCTTGCTTGTTTCAACAGTTAAATATGTTTACATTCTCTCTATATTTTAATATTTGTTAATCTTGTTGTTCCTCTGTGTGCAGTTCTACCGGGCCGTGATTGACGCGGTGCATCCCTCAGGCTCTACAGCCGTGGTTGTGTTCATAGACTACGGCAACTGTGAGGAAGTCCTGCTTCAAAATATCAAACCTGTACACATGGACACATGGGTGAGCACATGATGATGATTATGCACAGTCACACAGCTTTAAATGAAATATAAATATAGAGGTGGAAATGGAGCTGATGTGATTTACAGTCATGTGAATCTGACTCAGTGTCATTCATACAGCACTGACAGGCAGCTGTTGGCAGCTGTTGATCTTGTTGCTGTTAATAGCTGTCGTCTTTTACACAGGACGAGGACGACATTTATTATGAGACTTCTCTGGAATTCCGAAGGGGAGGAGACGGTCAGCCCAGACGCACCCGACCTACACAGCAGTATTACCAGCCTCCCAGAGCAAGGGACTGATGTTTGGTGAGCGCACGCACGCACACACACACGCGCACGCGAACAGCAGCCAGTGCACTTTGGAGCTCTCAAACTCCTAAAAATTGTATTATCATTTAAATTAAATGAAAAGGCTTAATATTGAATAAATTTAAATATCAACTAACCTGACTTTCTTAAGCAAAGAAAACCACAAGGAGTCAAAATTAAATTTTCTCAAACTTTAATATGCAGATTTGCTTGTATTTCTTTGCACACAGTAAGCTTGTCATCACCGATATTTAGTTTCTCCTGTATCCTAAATGGCATCATGTTCGCTATATATGGGGGCAGCCATGGCCCGAAGGTTAGAGAAGCAGCCTTGGGCCTGAAGGGGCGCCGGTTCGATTCCCGGGAC
>JAOTRR010000004.1:4362740-4380562 GCA_028570945.1 Gogo arcuatus
TGTTCACTGCTTCAGATGGGTTAAATGCAGAGGAGGAATTTCACTGTGCTCAAGAGTACATGTGACTTCAGGCTTCAGCCTTGGGTCTTCTTCTTATGCTACAGGGTATGTAGTGAGTTTTTAGCATAACCCAGAAAGGCAGTTGAGAGTAGATAACAAGTAGTCATTAGAGCAGCTTGTTCTGGCTGTGTTCAACTGTGTTCAATACAGAAGATGTGTTGCCCATCATCACTGTCACAATCTCATTAACCCGGTTTCAGCAAAATTTCCAGCCCAATTACATCTCAAAACCCACACAAAAAATTAAACTAACCCAAAAAATTGGCCATTGAAAAGGGGAGCCATATTTAGACACACTGCTGCGGAAATTTATTATATTTAATTCTGATTATTTATTTATTATTTATATATAAAACAAGATTTTTGCCTCATCGTGTAAGTCCATTAACTGTTCTGTGTGGGGCAGCATGATTCCTGCCCCAGTGGACCTCTATTAGCGTTTGTTGCAGTTACCACTTTTGACCACTAGGTGCAATAACATGCATCATCTAGAAAGGTGAGCAAATCAAAGAAACATCAGCTTATATGTCAAATAGCAACTTTTTAAAATCATTGGCCACTCAAAAGAGGTAATTAGATTTTCAATGGAATTTAAAAACATTCAGAGCTTTGCGGGCAGCACAGTGGTGTAGTGGTTAGCACTGTTGCCTTACAACAAGCAGGTTCTGGGTTCAAACCTGCTGATTGACTGGGGTCTTTCTTTGTGGATTTTGCATGTTCCCCCTGTGCCTACATGGGTTTCCTCCTACAGTCCAAAGACATGAGGATTAGGTCAACCGGCTACTCTAAACTGCCCATAGGTATGAATGGTTGTTCGTCTCTGTGCAATAGATTGGTGACCTGTTCAGGCTGTAACCTGCCCCTTGCCTGAAGTCAGGTGGGATTGGCTCCAGCTCATAAAGATGATGGATGGATGGAATTGTGCATGAGTACTTTATGAAGATTACCATTTGCTAAATGGCTGATATATGAACATGGTGGGGTTTTGCCTCAGCTGCCTCTTTGGACAAGCCACCAATGCTTTTTACTCATTTTCATTGAAATTGACTGTAAATCCAACTTTGCCTAAAGGTTTTGGGATTTTTACATCGTCAGAGGTTTGATAAATTAATAATCACATACCATAACCATAAAACACACACACACACACGCTGCTCACTGATTCCTGTAGCCGGAGGCTTATTTCTCTTCTCTTGAACCCTGGTCAGTGGAAGGTGCGTGATCGGTTGGTAGTCACGTCTCTGGGTGCTCTCTTTACTGTACGTTGTTTTTCTAGGCACTTTCTTGTCTGGTGTATTCAGCCACCATTTAGACTAGTAGAAATTATAACAAAAGAAAAATATTATAATTTTAAAAGCAAAGCTAATAATACAGACACCATGGAATATTGCTTCTTATGTCTAAGGCAATGGGAACCTGTTCGTCCTTCGTGTTCTCAGTTTCCATATGAACAATGGGCTCATTGAGGAACCTCACGTTGGTCCTGATGAACTTGACATTGTAAGGCTGTGGGATATTGTGTGTCTTTAGCATCTCTGTCACTTCTGGATCTCGGGATGCATATTTGTGGTCCTTGTACACCTCGTCTGGATTTAATCGCTCTGGGACTTTTTCATCAAATATCCTGTAGGTGTTTGAGCTGAGAGCAGAGAGCAGATGTGAAGAGGAAACACTAGTTTGATATAATTTTAACACTCAGCTTGTGTGCTATTATAGGAAAATAATCAGTAATGGGGTGGTTACTCTACCACCATGAAAATTATTTTCCAATAAAGTGAAATGTTTTATTAATCTTATGGTCTACTTAATTTAGTAAAGAATGACACATCATAATTTTTAACCACTTATAGTTACATTTAATGTTGGGGAATGTCTTCAAGACAAGCTAGCTCCTGTTATCACTTATAAGACAAACAAATAGATCTTGTCATGTTACCAAGAATCCCCAAAAAGTTAATCTGTCCTGCAGACTTTCCTGAGGTGTTACAAAGCACTGGCACTGGAGACTCCGTCCATGAATGTTATATAAACATCTCTTTACAGAAAACCTCAACATATTAATGATTATACATTCCATTTTGTTAAATAACCTAACAATACACTTTATCAAATTATTATTGATTATCATAATATTAGGTTTTAGGTTTATATGCGTATCATTCACCATACAAGTCCCTGTGTGAGTTGTTACTATAGAAACGTTATAGAAACAGCACTAAACTCAGAGCTGCTGTTATAGAAAATAAATCAACAGCTTCTGAGCAAAGAGATTTGAAAATTCATTCAACAGCAATGTGGTATAGAAAAAAATCTCAGAGGCTCTGCAGAATTCACTGTATCACAGTATTTATTTCACTTACTAAACATTTGCATGATGAGTTTTAATGCAAAACATAAGGTGTTACTAGACTCTTTATTATTATTATTATTATTATTATTATTATTATTATTATTATTATTATTTCCTGATTTTTCTCCCTAATTTAGTCATGGCCAATTCCCACCCACCAGACTGCTCTCCCCTATCAAACGACAGTTACGAACCAGCGAGGGCGAAGGCTATCACGTGCTTCCACCGAAGACATGCAACTCCAGCCGCCTGCATCTTTTCGAACTGCTGCTCGTGTGACGTTATGGGACTCGGACGAAAGCGCTATCCGCCCACCTCCGCATGCATGAGCTCACAGACGCCCATCGATAGCGTCACTGTAATTGACAACGGAGAGAAAACTCACGATCTCCGGATGATGATGATACGGCGAAAGCTTTTCTGTTGTGCGACTCGGGAGCTCCGTTACTAAGCTCTTTTGAAATGTTACTTAGCGTTTAGTGGGTGTTTTGAAATTTCAAAAAAGACTGGATATGAATTGCAAAAATACTGAAGATTTTCTAAACACTGTTAAATTAAATACTCAACGGGTTAAGGCTCTGGGTTACTGATCGGAGGGTTGGGGGTTTGAGCCCCAGCACTGCCAACCTGCTGTTGTTGGGCTCTTGGGCAAGGCCCTTATCCCTATTGGCTCAACCTATCCACATAAACCCCAAATAACATTGATGTCATGAATAAGTATGCTACAATTAAATAACACTTTAGATGTGCCATTGAGGATGAAATTAAAGACTAAAAATTCTCAGGTTCTCAGTCAGTCTTGATAAAAACATGCTTTTGTTTTTATATACAGTACTCTGTAGATAGTGAACACCTTAAGGGTGTCAGAAATGCATCAGATGTTGAGTGATTTTGTTTTTATTAATGATAGACAAAGTGTTAGACAAAATTCACAAACTGTCCCTTTTTATGCTACTGTAGACAGAGAGTAACTGCACACAGACATTTTACTTTATAACACACTCAACTGAAGAGTACCTCAGCTGCCCTACAGGTGTAGTTTATGTGGTACGTACCGGAATGCTTCTCGAACCTTCTTCTTTCGGGGCAGGCATATCTCCGCGCGCTGAAACATGTTTACACTTACCGAGTGCACTTGATCCCTTACTTTCGAGTACCCTTTATTATTTGGAGGTTGCTAGGAAACCGGGCAGGCAGTAATTTGACACAACACGAAATGGTACTTTTTATTCCCTGTAGCCTACTTATATAAACAGACATAAAAGAAAACGTATTGACGTTAAATATAAAATTTTAATATCAAATATTTTGTTTTTGGTCCTTTTTTTTTAGTTAACTTATAATTAATAATTAAATGTATGAGTAAAGGTGGATTAGCCATAGCATGGCAAGCTAATAATGTAACTTGATACGCTAGCCTAGCCTTCAGTGAATTACTGAAGAAAAACAAGCACTGTTAATCCTGTGCTAATATGGATAAATACTACCTATTTGCAACCTAAAATCTTTATAATACCCAATCAAAGAAAAGTATAATAGCTTTCAGAAGACATGACTTCAGTTGCACGGAAAGTAATGCTTTATTATTAATGGGAATCTTTTCAGTTAGTCAAATCATTTGGCTCAACTCACCAAAAAGACTCGACTCTTTCGGCTCCTTTTTCTAAACCATATACATACTGTAGTTTGCGATATTTTGATGAGTGATTGTTCTTCATTGCCTGACTAAATTGTTTTATGAAATGTCACTCTACTACTCTGCCTTCTAATTAGAATTTAAAAACAAAAAAACCTAATTAAATAAACCCACTCAAAGAGTCGACTCCTTAGCGAAGGACTTCAATAGTGTAATAGAACTACAGAGATACAGGGCTGTGTCTGAGTGTACTGACACAACTTACAGGAAAAATGTAAAAGTTTATGAAAGAATAAATGAAACAATATTTTAGCATTAATATTATTCCAGGTGAATGATTTATACCTGTGTTGTATGCAAGTCAATGATTCTGTTTTGCATTAGTCACACACATTATTTAAAAGAAAGAAAAGAAAGGAAATGTGTTGTCGCACACAGTTTTTCTGGTTTGCCCACTGGAAATGAGTTCCAAGACAACTGGCAGAGGTTACTGGAAATCTGAAAACAACCCAGTTTGCTGTCTGTTTTGTTTTGATTTCTCTTCCTGATTTTTTTCTCAAGCTGACATGTAACTTGATTAGAGCTCATTAGGGGCATCTGAGTGGAAATGATACAAGGGATGCTATAAGAAGACATCATTTAATCACACCCACTTTCACCTAATCTGTGAGATAAGTGACAGAAAAGCACATATGATGGAGGAGAACATTGATTAGATAAGGGAACATATGGCCCAGGGATTGGTTTGAATGGTGGCAACAATCTGGGCTGAGCGGGGGGAGGGGTGCAAAATAGTATGTCTGAATAATTTTGATGAATACAAAACACAATATGAAATTGAAAAGTTTTTTGCCTCAGAGTAATATTAGTAATATTCTTGCACATCTTCCAGAATTCTTAGCTGTGCTCTTTCATGTGCTAGTTATGCTATCTTTGGGGATTAGAGGAAGCAGGTCAATGTTAAACCCAAGTAATGTTAAACCTTCTTGCTGAAAGGTCATGGAGAAACCCCTGATTCCATCATCTGGCTCTCAGGAATCCATTACAGCAAAAGATGACACTTAGGATTTACTATATTATCCTGTCATAAAGTGTTTAAAATATGAGACTATGTAATGTACACTGTACCAATAAAGGGTTTCCAATGAAACAAGAATGAGAGAATTTTTTTTTACCAAAGCTGTTCTTATGGAGTGCAGCATGGTGGTGCAGTGGTTGGCACTGTCACCTGACAGCTAAAAGGTTCTGGGTTCGAACTGGGGCCGTTCTGTGTGGAGTTTGCATGGTCTCTCCATGCCTGCATGGGTTTCCACTGGGTGCTCCGGTTTCCTCCCACAGTCTAATGATTAGATCAACTAGTTTCTCTAAATTGCCCATAGGTGTGAATATGAGTGTGAATGGCTGTTTGTCTCTATGTTAACCCTGCGATAGATTGGCGACCTGCCCAGGGTGTACCCCGCCTCTCGCCCAAAGTCAGCTGGGATTTGCTCCAGCTCATCCGCAACCCTGACAGATAAGCATTATAGATAATGGATGGATGGATAATCTGATGAAATGTTATCAACTTTCCACCACTTAAAAGTAGTTCTGGTTACTTTACACTATCTTGAAGGGTTTTGTGGTATCCATACACCATTAGAGTCTCATAACTACACTGGTATCATTGGCATAAACACAAATTATTCCCTTTGAAAAAAAAGGAAGAACATTACGAATGTATTTAGAGCTAAAAAAAAAAAAAGTCCACTGACTGAAGAATTCATAGAGGTTTGGTTGAAAAACGCTAGGGTTTAAGAACATTAATGCACCTCTTTACATTTATGAACAGTTTTAGCAACCTTTTTTGTTCAAAAGTAAAATTGTATCACATCACAATGTCTTGTGAATGTGTTTTGTCCTAAGGATGCCAATCTAAAAAACATGACTTGATTTAATAACATATTGTAGCATTACAGGTACTGGGAAATCAATAACAATTGGGAAATATCTGTAATGGGAATGGGAAATGTGGAGGAAAACTCAACGAGGTGTGTTAGGAATACTATTGGAATGGATTTGTAGTGGTCATGGCTCTTATATTTGGTCTTCGTCCTAAAGAATTAGACTAGCCATCATATGAATCCTGAGTATGTGGTATCAATAAGAAAATTAGCACAAAATTAGGAATAAATCTTCATTGAATATTTTTGCATTTGTATCCTCCTTTTTAAAAAAAAATTTCCTTCATGTATTCATCCCATGGATTTTTCACTGTCACATTGTCTTGTATTTGATTTGTTATATTTTTAATGTATGTTTTTCTCTTCCAGTTCATTCCTTCTCTATTGTTCTTGCTTGCTTGAAGGTTTAATAAAAATGTAGTTTTATATATTGATAACTCCATATTGCCCTTCAAAGAAGGTTGGTGGAGGCAGGTTTGAAAAGAGAGAGAGAGAGATGGAGTAACAGCAGAAGAGTAACTTCACTTTTCAGCTAATAGACCCATTGATGACACAGTGAATTTGAACAACAGATAAAGAGCACAAAAATGAAGAACGAGGCACATTCCAGTATGGGGGTCTGTGCTACTTTACAACACATCCAGCTGACAGCACAAACCTCTCTCTCGTCCTGTTCTGGGAGCAGATTTGTGTGTTCTTACTCCATGGAGAGGTTCTGGATCAGTAGAAAACTGCAAGCTCCCTTTGTCTCTTATCCCATGATAAGCCTCTGTCCTAATCTTGGCACTGTCAGCTAAGAGGATTGCAACTGTCCTGTATGCAGATTTGCAGCAGGAGAGCATGCTGGGACAAAACAAAACAAAACAAACAAACAAACAAAAAAACGAGGTCCTGTGTATTTCCACTGTTGTAAAGGTTACTGCACTGGTTGTGCTCTATGCATAAGAGGCTTCTCATAAGAAAACAATGCCTGGACACATTTTTAGTGCATCGTAAAAGAAGAGGCAGGTTAGATGTGCCATGGCAACAAAGCAAAGCAAGCTTATGAGTGGTGGACTTTTCATAAACTGAAAGATGATCCAAAAGAGATCTGGGCCCAGTTTCCTAAAAGCATCATAAAATTAAAATCAACTTAACTGAGAGAGAGAGAGAGAGAGAGAGAGAGAGAGATAGAGAGAGAGAGATCAATGTGAAGCTACCATTTTAGCATTTTAATAATGTTGGTGCTATGATGCTTTTAGCAAAGTCAAAATGTGCAAGATATACACAAGATATACAATCCAAGAATGGATTTGACCAGAGATGCACCTTGCTCTAATTTGCACTGGATGCAACAGTATTAGTCACACGCTTTGCTGTAATCTGTAATCGGATAGAAAAGAAAGGGCACGGTGTTACATGCTATAGCGTTTTCATTAGACCTTGTGTGTGTCGCAACCTGGGAAAACCCTTCACCCACTCACATTTTTTGACATTATACAGTACTATCCTATATAGTTCTGAATACTGTACATTTTCCTGAACTGCAATATATTTCTCTTTTGCATGTTTCTCAACCACAAGTAAAGCGTTTAAAAAGTCTGGTTATATCCAACACCCGTTAAAGACATTTCAAATACACCTACCTCACCTACCATTTATAACCTAATCTACGAAAATGGAAAAAACTGGCATATTTGAAAGAATTTCCAATGAGAAATGAGTTCTCACTTTGATTAGCAGCATCATCTGCATCAGTCTCTGTCTCGCATTCAAACACAAGAATCATCATCATCATCATCATCATCTCTTCACTGATCTCGACTGATCTCTGTTCACGCTAACATCAGAGAGGAAATAGCCGCTGATTCGTTCTTGTTATTCGGTCATTTAAACATTCTAAAACGTACACTGTTAACAGTACAGAGTATGTAAGCGCTCTTCTCTGTTTTGATGATGATGTGCCAGCACAGGAGTATCACAGACATTTTAAGAGTCAATATCTGATCACAAACTTTATCAAATGACAAGTAGCAACATCTTTTGGCATATCGACTATGTTTACAACTGTTTGTTTTGAAATCACGTGACCACTACTCTACTAGCTTTCTGTGCAGCAAAACATCTGCAAATTCACTATTCGTGATCCCGTCGAAATCCATCTCGGAATTTTTCTTCTTCGACGTGTCATACGAGGAAGTTTTGAATAGAATTTACCAGAAATTTTCTTTCCTACGTGGATGCCTGTGAGACAGCTGAGGCCAGTTCTGATCCATTACAATGGAATAACCATATGAAAACAGAATGGATAGGTCAAAATAATTTAAAATATAACTACTTTGACAAAATATCTTCAATTTCATGTTGCAATTTATGATCTATGGCATAGGATGTCGCTGAATTGTTGCAGATTGTTTTTCAAACAGTGGAATATCCGTGGATGTGAAAATGGCGACTCGCTGAGTGTGGTGATTTGATCTTAGTTCTCTGTGTGTTTTGTTTTGTTTTGTTTTCTCCTTCCCTTTAAGTTTATTCTTTTTTGTTAGATTGGAGTATTGTCTATGTCATGTGTCTTGTTATTATTTAATCACGCTGTGTATATATTTTTAGTTTACAATCCTGGTCTTGGGGTGTTCTTGTTTCATGTTCCTACTTACCTCGTGTGTTTTCCAAGTATTCTTTTTTTTTTCAAGTTACAATTTATATATATATATATATATATATATAACTTATTATTAAAGCCTTCAGGCATTTGTTTTCAGTTTTCTCATACTTTCTTGACACCAAGGCAAGGTTAGAAAGTAGCACAATTAAAACATCATGTCTTCATCCTTTTCGTCTATTTATTTCCCACAATTTTTGGCTGTTTTTTCCATCATTATTAGCTATTTTCCAGAATTCAGCCACAGTGATACCTGATGGGTTTTCCCAAACCACCACATATACTGTAAAACACAATTATTACCTCCACCAAGGAGGGTACGTTTTCCATGCGGTATGTTTTTGTTTGTTTGCAAAACCTACTGACATGATTTCCATGAAACTTGGTGGAAGGATGTACCATGGGCTATGGAAGAATCCATTAGATTTTGGAGTGGATCCAAGTCACGGGGCGGATCCATGAATTTATTTTCACTTTTGCCAATGTTGCAAGATATGGCATTTGGCTTTTGAAGTCTGTGCCCAACATCAACATCTATACATCTTAAAATCCAGTAGATGGCAGTAAAGTTCAATAGTAACAAAACATAGCCAATGTAGAAATATGATGACTCCATATCACAATGGACATTCCACGTTCATGTAGGTACTTAATTCCAATAGTATCCAGACATAAAAGTTATTGTGGTTGCAGATTTGCATATCATAGAAGAGTCGACTATTGTCCTTGGCGAAGATCTACGGAGGTGGAAATGTGCTGTTTCATTCAGTTTTACCATCAAAATGATAAATTGTGTGGGTGGAAATGAGACCATCATTGATTAGAATATGGGTTTCAGTATAATGATTTATTTGAGTGGCTTGTTAAAATGCAAACAATCATTTGGCGGTTCTGTACTGTAACACAAAGTTGGAGAAGTCACATATTCATCATAAATAAATAATTAAATAAATATAGTTTCTTTTAATTTGTAAATACTAATACATGGTTTTATACATACCTAAAAATCTACTAATAAATATAAATGGATTCATAATGCAGTAATTAAGGCTTTGGATATATTTTGATCAATGCTTTGCTCATTTAGGTTTAAAGTACATAACAGTCTGGTAATGAAGGTGACTCAGCAGGGAGGAGAGTATGACCGAATTCTTTATGGACGCTTTCGAAAAAGGTTAAGGAGCCGTCGTCAGGGAGGCGGAATTCAATAACGAGTGCCAAATCCGCGGATCTCCAGTTTAGAAATGTCCCTCTCGTTAGTGAACTCAGCACGGTCAATGCGAGAGCTGGGACTGCCGACGTGCCTCAGCCAGTGCTTCCTACAACAAAGGACACACACACACACACACACAGATTAATTGTCTTAAAAGGTTTTTTTACACAGTTGGGGTAGAACAGTAAGGAAAATTATTATTATTGTAACCGTATAACCCTGGAAAGGGGGGATGCAAACTTTTGTACTCAGTGGCATTTTATAAAGTTCCAAAGCAAAGGCTGTTTTTCTTCATATTCATCAGAGCATCATATGAGGCAAAGCTAACATCAACTAAATCAGTAAGTGCATCAGAGGAGTCCGAGAAATCAGATTACACATGAAAGCATCTCTCTCTATTTCTAGCTGCTTCTGTCTCTCTCTTTCAGAGTAGGCATGGATAGGTGGAACAACTTATGCAGTTATTCCTCTGAGGACCTCTAAATGCATTATTCTGCATGGTGGGCCATAGAGGCAGACTCTTATTGGCTGTGCGTGTGTGTGCGCGTATGCGTATGACTGCATCTGATTCATTCAGCTACCAGGAAGACGAGTTACACTCAGACAGAAGGCAGGAGAAAGTCAGGATATTATCAGTACAGGAAGAGATAACCTGATTAAAAGATTCAGTTTGGCAAAAAAACAAACAAAAAAAAACAACAACAAAAAAACAATTGACTATTTTGTTTACCCCAAATATAGTCGATAAATATGTCGCCATAGATATGTCTTTGTTTCTTTAGTTTTATACTGAAACCTTTCAACATTGCCATCCATCCAGCCATCATACCCACTACACAGATACTTAGCTCTGTTTCCAATAAAACAATCTTCTAAACTGGAAAATACAGACCATGTGTTGTTATTTAACAAAGAAAAACATGTATTCGTTGATATGGTGATGGAAGGAGTCTCCAGTGTCAGAAAGTCTTCAGGACAGTTGAATTTACACTCAGTAACCTGACAAGCTACCTTTTTTTTGACAGGCTGGTGAAAGAACAACTGTTTACATATATCTGCTATAACACAAGTGATAACAGGAAGTAGCTTGTTTTGCAGATGTAGAACAACATTAAATGGAACTGTGGCTAAAAGGTACAATGTGTCATTCATTAATGAATAAAACAATCATAAGAAAATTGATGTGGTATAAGAGAAATAAAACAATGATTATTATTATGGAAAATAATCAACTCTGGTTAGAATTGGGCCACATCATATCACACCACACCATCCCATCACTGATTATTTTCCTATAACCGCACACCATGAAATCCCCCCCTTACATAATCTGATTCAAGGTTTGGCTAAAACCACAAGTAAGATTCAGGATACTCTGGACAGGAAATCGAAACAGAAATTTTAAAGTAAAATGCAACATAATAATAATAATAATAATAATAATAATAATACAAAAATCTTATTCATTAGCCTTTTGTACTGTCACATGAATTTTAATTAAACTTGTATTTCTTTTTATGCTTTTGTAAATGTGTTTAAAAAAACACTAATTAATGCTGATTTTAAAAAAAAATCCAAGGTAATAAAAAGCATTTTTTTTTACTAGTATTACTGAAAGAATCATTTTACAAATATCATAAAATATAAAACTATTATACAGGATGGGTTTTGTATATTGAGCGGATTGTTGTGCTTTCAGGTATTTAATCTAAATTGTGGTGGAACCTTTTTGGAAAAGCATGCCATTTTTTGGCAAACATGATCTTTTCTGTTGTCCTTGTTTGCCGTTGTGTTACGTGTAATTATTGTTTGTGTGATTGTTCGCTGTATATTATTTGTGTTCCATAAGTATGTTGTCATTATTGGTGTACTTCCTCTTCGTGCCATTGCATTTATTGTTTGGTTGTAGTTAGCGTTCCATCTGAAGTATTACATCACTGATTAGGTGGAGTTCAGTGAAAACAGGAAACCCAGCCCTGAGAAAGAGTTTTACACAGATGTACGATTTATTGTTGCATTTGTGGCCGGTAGAGGAATAGCACATACAGTCGAGCCAAGATCTAAGAGCTAAGAGCTACGAGCTATGCTTTGGCTGAACTCTTATTAGCACTTATGTTTGTTTTCACAGCACTGATGCACTTCGGCTTTAAATACGAACCACCTACAACTTTCCATTACTTTCACATTGTGATTGAATCTTCCTCTTTTCCTAGTAGTGCCTGTGTGTGTGTGGTTTATTGTGCAGTAAAGGAAAGCAGTCTTGTCCTTGCCTTGCTGTTGCGGAAGTCTGATAACATTCAAGTACGCTGATAGGAAGGAATTTCCTCCAGCTGGATGATTATCCACAAAAAGCACGGATCAGAGAAATCACCAATCCCACAGCAGCTTGGACAGAGTGTATGGTTTCTCACATGGTGAAAACCCGAGTAGATATATCAGCCAGCAACAATGATGGCAAATGGCACTTGCCCTTGGCATGTCACTGAGTAATGAACCATTTTTTGTGAAAGGTTGTGTCGTGTCGTGTTGTGATGCGGCACAAGACGTCTCGCTGAAATCTACTCGGACGCTACGGTGTGTATGTCTTTTTTATGGTTAAGGATGTTATTCCTGTGTGTGTGTGTATGTGTCTGTGTGTAATGTGTATGATGAGGGTCCACTGGGACAACTGCTTTCAACGTCACACTGTCAAGTGAAGGACACACCCCCCCATTCCTGTTGTTATAAGAAATAATCAACCACAAAGTGGAATACGTCCTTAAGTGTTTTATTCTTTTTATCCTCATAAACTACAGCAATATACCAAGAATTATAATTTCTTAAAGAATGACATCATAGTTTTTTGTTATCCACTTATAGTTACATTTATTGTGGAGCGTCTGAAACCAAATCATTCCTTTTATCATTCAGCTTACAGCACTTATAAACAGTCGTTCCCTCACCAGCCTTTCTTTTTTTTTTGTCTCTCCTGAAGCTCGTCATGTTACCGAAAACAGAAAGTGTAAACTCCTCTGTCCTGAAGATTTCGGAAAACGTAAAGTTACAGCTTTACCCCTGTCAAAGCACTGACACCGGAGACTCCTTCGTTTATGTCTAAAGTGGAGTGTCTGCACTACAATCCCCGTGTAAACTGTTAAAAACAATAACATATTAGAACAAGTGCATTGATATACAGTATACCTGTGATCTGAATCCCACCTTCTGATCAATCAAAATCGAGTATTCATCAGCGATGTGCTTTAAGTCACAGTATGCTTTTCTGTTATCGTTTTTTCATGTTGTAGCACTGCAGTAGTCCTAGTGCTTTGTTCTATCTTTGACCTCAGCAAAACTAAACAGCACATACGGTATTTACGTCTTTAAGCACTGTGGTATGATATTGTTGCCTCTCACCCTTCCTTAACTGAGAGGCAGGGAAAGAAAAAAAAACAGTAAAAGGAAGACGAGAGGAGGGTACAGCATATTAAGGATTGGGGAACTGTACAGCTGTCTCTGCCTGGTTAAATATTTAATGAGCAAATGCATTTCTGGTCTCTCGCATGTCCGGTTCAAGAGCTGGAATGAAGAAGAGGAGAGAGCGGGTTGACGGAGAAAAGCTTTTTAGTGAGCTTTCAGCAATGTATAGAGGTGAGCTCTCTCTCTCTCTCTCTCTCACACACATTAGGAAGTCGTACAAATACCTAGTGTTATTTAGGAAAGGGTGGGAATCTCAAGGCCAATCAAGATTCGATTTATTTTTGATTTATGCATCTTAATTTTATAGTAAGATTTTTCAGTATGATATCATAAAAAGGCATAATTTATTTCGGACTGTCACAGATTTGGCCGATTGTGATAGACATACATTTTTTGTTGTTGTCATGACACTCTTGTAGTACAATATCTAGATATCTACTATTATCTCTAATAATAGTAATGTAATAATGCACAACAACAGCTGTTTATCAACTCTTAAGTAAACGTGTTGAATTTTTAGACTTTAGGATGTGTTGTTATAGGAAAATCATCAACATTGCTAACCACTGCACCACCATGCCACCTTCATTGTCGCCGCACAGCAAGCAGTTTCGAACCGGCCGGTTGACCAGGGCCTTTCTGTGTGGGTTTCCTGCGGGTGCTCCGGTTTCCTCCCACAATCAAGACATACGGATTAGGTCAACTGGCTACCCTAAACTGTTCGTAAGTGTGAATTTGTGTGTGAATGTCTGTCTGTCTCTTTGCGTTAACCCTGCGATAGATTGGTGACCTCTCCAGGATGTACCCAGCCTCTCGACTGAAGTCAGCCGGGATTGGCTCCAACTCACCTGCGACCCACAGTGGATAAGTGGTATAGATAATGGATGGTTGAATGAATCAACAATGAAGTGGAGTACCCTCATGTTGATGATTTTCCAATAACACATCCTCTTATACAGTGTCCCCATTTCCTCTGGTTCTCCGGTTTCCTCCCACATCCCAAATACATACCAGGAGGCAGCTTGCCTTCTCTAAACTGCCCCTAGGTGTGAATGCGTGAGTGTGTGTGTGTGTGTTTATGTGGTGCTCTGCGACAAACTGGTGACCCATCCAGGCCATATTCCTGCCTTGCGCTAAGTGTTACCGGGATAGACTCCGGACCCACCATGACCCTGACCAGGATAAAGCGCTGTGGCAGCGGGAGCGTGTTCAAGCGTCAGCTGTGGACAGAGACGAGGCAGGTAGAACCAGCAGGTAACACGTGATGAGTCTCACCTGTGTCGGATTACTGGCAATTTATTTGTGTATCTCTTGTGTTCTTTCAGAGAGAAGCCGGTAACCAGAGAGAGAGAGAGAGCTGAACAGCCTAGCGCTGTGTATGTGCGTGCATGTGTGCATAGAGTAAAATTAAGTTGCTGGAAGTGAAAGAAAGTGAAATAAAATGCACCTTGAGTTGTCACAAGCCTGTCTCCATTTCCTCATTTCCCCCGAACTGTGAAAGTGTTATGCTGGTGCTGAAACCTGGGATTTGAGGACGAAGCGCCAGTCGCAGAGATCCTCCAAACTCCCGTCAGTATCCACCAAGCCCAACATCAGGCCCTCGTTGCGCTTTGCACAGAGCAGTAACAGTGCTTCCGAGCTCTGCTCCAGGCCCAGGCAGAGGACAGGCAGGTGATCTGGAGCACTCCAGCAGCAGCTCCCGCAGAATGCTGTGGCCCTTCCCAATGTCACGCTCACCAAGATGGGTCTGCAGGACATCCCCGGGGAGTTTGTGGAGCTGCTGGAGTATCCGGACCTGAAGCAAGCCATTATGCAATGGGTCGGCCACACCCCAGAACATCACCAGTGCTTCTGTGCACTGGCACTCAGTGAACTTGGCCGCCTGTTCGCCTTTGCCCAACAGCTACCAGACGCCTGCCGATGGTGGCCACTAGCAAATAATTGCGATGCCGATGACATCATCGACCAAATGGTACTGGAACAGTTCATCGTTCGGCTACCAGAAAGAGCAACGGCTTGGGTCCAGTGTCACGGCCCGGCGTCGCTGGAAGAGGCAGTCTGGTTGGCAGAAGACCATCTGGCAACCATTCTGGGAGCAGGTGCCCCTGCCCCCTCTCTGTCTGTCTCCCCACCCCTCCCCTATCCCTGCACCCCAGAAACGGGGGCCAATTCTGCCAAAGCCAGCTCCCTGAACCTGTGTCCCTCTCCGTTTTCCCTCACTCCCTTGTGCCTCCATGCCAATGCTGCCACCAACCCCCTCTCTCTCCGCAGGTGGAACCGTCCGTGCTCACCAGGACCAGGACAAAGCCCTGGCAGGTCTACAGACACGGGGGAAAGCCAGGAATTTCCAGGATCAGAGTCCCCTTAAGGAGGTGGGGATTCTGACGTGCCTCGGGCCTCCCCCGATCGAGCAGAAACGTACTGAGTGGCAGTGAGTACTAATGGAAGGGAGTACACATCAGGACTTGGTGGACTCGGGGTGTAATCAGACCACAGTTCATCGAAGCCTGATTCAATGCAGTGCATTGGGAAATGCACTACTCTACATTTGTGTGTGTGCATAGAGTAAAATTAAATTGCTGGAAAGGGAACTTGACTTGACTGCATGTAATAAACATATGATTTTAGATTCAATGTTTAAAAAAATGGCTCAAATAATTCTGATCAGCTCAAATATCGCAATTGGGCGATTATTTCATAATTGTGACAGGAGTAAATGTATTTAGTGGTTATCTTTCAGTGGAAATATTTCCTGCTTTTGATACTTTTCAGTTTAAAAAAAATGTATGAAATGTAAAAGATGATATTTTATGCAATGTTGAGTATCAGGACGTGTTTATTTTTCTCATTCCTAGATAGTTTGGCCATGTGGTTGTGTGGATGCGTAACTGAACTGAAGAGTCACTCGAGATTAAACCCTAAAAATGCAAAAATGACAACATTGGGTTTTTTTTATGCAGTCATGACTGAGATGAGACTCAGTTATTTATATATTAAATGAAAGGACAACAAATCGGTTAACTAGAGAGCATGCCTGTCCCCATCCACCCTCCCTCCACCCACAAAAACACCCCCCAAAAAAACACCCACATTAGCAATTACGACTATATTTGTTTCTCGTAATATGCACAAATCTTTGCATCCATACACACAACATTCTGCTTTCCTCACACAACCATTAGGGACCGGGTGGGTCTCTCTCTCTCTCTCTCTCTCTCTCTCTCATGTCTGGCTTACATTAGGGAGCCGTGATGTCATACGCTCCCCAGCCCTGTGAGTCACCCCAAGAACGGATCCTAAAATTTGCATCAGGACAAATGACATCACTCCCTGGCTGCAAGGACTTTTTTAAAATTAAAACCTCTGTTTAATCTTTGCTCTTTAATGGAGCGTGTTGGACAGGAATGTATGATATACACATGCTCATTTGGCCCTCTGAAGGATTCAGATGGAAGCGTAGTTTATATTCTGTGATTCAGGAGAATGAAGAGGCTCAAAGAAAAAAAAAACTGTGTTCTAGAGAGTTCCATGACATAAAGACCGGTCGAGTTGCACCTCCTGCTGTTTGATGAAGGTACTGCAGGGTGATGCAAGCTTATATATGTGGCTCAGAAATTTTTACTTGGACTTATAGGTTGAAACGTTTCAAGATACATGATAAATGGTTTTATTAAATTTAATTTATTCATCAACACAATTATTCTTATGGCTAAGTTCTTCATAATCAAATGTAAACGAGTAATTTATTAATTTACCCAGAAACCATGGGGGATGCAAACTTTTCCACTTGACTGTACGTTGGAACTGGTCTGAAAACTCAAGCTATGTTGAGCAGCAAGTGTCTACCAAGAAGAAATCTTCGTACTCACATCTCGCTGACTTTCTCTGGAGGCCCCTGAACCTGGCCGATCACGGTGCCCTGTCTGGTGTTCTTCACCCAGCCAGTCACGCCCAGCTTTCTCGCCTGATCCTCTGTGTACTGCACAGTCACATGAGCACTCAGACACTCACAGATGGAACACACTTTCACAAAATGGATTATTTGTTACAATTTGTTAATGAATCATGTGATTATAGCAATCTTCTTTCTGTAAATTTACACCACAGCACTGTTGAATTCTTAATTCTGAATTCTGATTGGTCAGAAAGTGTGGATTCCTTTTCTATAACAAAAGCCCTGCAGTCCCAACTGCAAGGTTTATATTAATGCACTATAATGCTTCTATAATAATACCTCCTTCACAACATCTTGTATAGCAGATGCTTCACATAAAAAAAGTGTTCTTATTAAAACAAACAAACAAAAAAGACTAATCATTGATATGGCGACAATTTCTGGAAGGAGACGTTTATTTAACATTTATGGAAAAAGTCTCCAGTGCTGGTGCTTTATAACAGTCAAGTCTTCAGAACGGAAGAGTTTACACTTTACACGGTGGGTTTTTTTTGTCTTATTAACTTCAAGAGAAAGAAAAAATAGATGCTAGTGAAGGAATGAATGTATATAGCAGCTATAACTGTAAGTA
>JAOTRR010000004.1:4403483-4413894 GCA_028570945.1 Gogo arcuatus
AAGTGGTCCAAGGAAGGACAACCGGTGAACCGGTGACAGGGTCATGGGTGTCGAAAGCTCATTGATTCGCATGGAGCATGAAGGGTAGCCCATATGGTCCAATCCCACAGAAGAGCTACTCTAGCACAAATTGCTGACACCTTTCTGTTTTGGCCAGCATTAACTTTTTCAGCAATTTGTGCTACAATACCCTTTCAGAAAGGTTTACAAATAGAACCCTTAACTGTAAAGGTAAACCCTTAAAGAACCCTTAACTGTAAGGTAAACCCTTAAAGAACCCTGGAAGAACCCTTTATTCTTTTTTCTTTTCTCTAAGTGTGTAATCATGTCTTAACCCCACTGTTAATGAGTATTAACCCCACTTTTTTATGTCTTCTTTGTTTTCTCCCCATCTAAGAAAGCCCTTAAAGCTTCTATGTAGAACAATACAACATGATGGAATCTCACCTTTAGGAAGTTAAGAATCCATAATCATGTTAAATAAGCATCACCTTCCTGAAAATGTCTACATAGAACCTTTTAACTAAGGGATCCTCTACACTCTGAAAAATAAAAGTGCCAGAAAAAGTTCCATGAAAACCCATTCCTTTTTCCTTAAATAGGTTATGATGATTGTTTTGTTTATGTTGGATGCTTGTATTGGAAATGAGAACTAATATGATATTATAAATGGTTACACCATATGGAAAGTTCTTTATGGTGGAAGAATAATTTTTCAATTTAATGTAGCACCAATGAAAATGGTTAAATCCAGCAACTGTAGAAAACAAGAACAGTGTTTCATCTCTAAAAAGTGAAGACACCACAGGTCTAGTGTCCCTACTGGCTGGCTGCAGTATAATGTGTAGCACAGCCCATGCCCATGTGTTTCAATGATAAAATAGCCTTTTTTTCTATGTCACTTTTCTCATCTAAACTGTCTTTCCATTTACAGTGTCTAATTCGAACAGATAGTATTCCCTATGCTGATATCAGCACATTAACCCCCCGAATTTAGTTTTTAAAACATTATTCTATTGACAGCTTTGGCTGAGAGCACGCGCATTGCGCCCTGTCTGTTCATTACTTATAGTACGTACTTATTTTAACTTTTCTGGACACATGCACTAATACAAACTGTTAGTCATTTCTATTAAAATGTTTGAAACATTGAGAGGATTAATAGGAAAAGGCTAGTTTAATTGCACTAGCTATCTAGCCAAATAGTCACCTTGATTATTAATAAGGTAATTAATATAATAATTAATATAATAATTCTTTCAGTATTAATGACATCCAGCCAGCTAGCTACTGAAATTTGTACAAAAGCCATTTGTTCATCAGTGAACACATACACTACCAGTAGGCTAGTTAGTTTACAGTGCATGTGAAATAGCCATATGTCCCAAATAATTAGTTATTAACTCACTGGTATGATGAATGGGTAACAATGTCAACGAATTTCCAGTTCATGTGATAAATGTCCTTCCTAGACACATCTGTATTCATTAAACATCTCCAGCTGAAACTATCTGAGCTCTCTAGATAGATGTAATAAAGAGTATTTGAGAAAGTGCCCATCTGATCATTTCTACCACTGTACATTGGGAGAAGGGGGGCGGGGCTACCAAAGGAATGGGCATGCCTGACTTCAGCTCTCGTGTCTACTGTACAGACTCTAGCAGCAGAAAATCCATACTGTGCAGACTCTTGCTCCAAATTTGACAACATGGAGGAGGTATTTTGGCTTCATTTCCATAGAATGGGAGGTAATGGAACCATGCTGTCCATGTTTTCTACAGTCAGTGGTTAAAGCAGTGAAAGGTTCTTTTGGGAACTTACTGTAAAAAAGGTCTTCTGTGGCATCATTAAAAAAAAAGAAACATTTTTTAGAGACCAAACTGAAGACCGTGTTTTTTAAACATGCAATCCTTTGCATACTTCTGTTGGAAAATAATCAGCAACCAGTGATGTTATGTAGTGGAACTGTCACCACTCTGGAGTTGATTATTAAATTTCCAATAAGAGCACATCCCGATGCGTTTTATTCCTCTTATACTCCAGATACTACAGAAATTTGCCAACAATTAAAATTTTTTATTTGTTAAAATGTCATACATTTTATCAATTTAAAGTTACATTTAATGTTGGTAAATGTTCATCGTTTCCTCACCAGCCTCTGCTTTTTTTTCACTCTCTTAAAATTAATAAGACAAATACATGCAGCTTGTTATGTTACCAAGAAACCTAAAGATGTCTTGAAGATGTCAGAAAACTTACAAGTTTACCTCAGACAGTTAAGCGCTAACACCGGAGACTCCTTCCATAAATGTTAAATAAACGTAATTATACTCAATAGTCATCTCATCACAGAAAAATTTGCCATATTAAACATGTTTATGTGGCATGCCCACTATACAAGTGCCTGTGTCCCAAGCTGTTACTAGAAACAATAACAGATTAGTATTAATATAAACCTGTGATTTGCAGCTGCTGTATAAATAGTGTCACATTAGTGCATATTACAGAAACCATGTCCATCCAGCTACCTCTGGCTCTCCTGTGCACATCTGGACTTACATTACTGATGATTACCTGTAGGCTAGAGTTGCAGCTGAAGAAGTTATTTGCTAAGGGAGTATAGTATACTCCACCTTTGTGTTTAAATGGAGCTGACTTACAGCCTGAGTGGTTGTGAATGGGGTAAGTGAGCTGTGGATGTGGGAACATCCTGACCTACATCCTCCTCAGTTCCTCCCATTAATCCTGCTCACTTTTTATATGCATTCCCCCATATATCAGGGACCAAAAATAATTGGACAAACTAAATTAATTTGGCATTTTAAATACTTGGCAAGAAACCCACTTTAGGGAATTTTTTAAGTCTTTATTTATCATATGTACATTGGAGCACAATGAAATTCTTTCTCTGCATTTAACCCTAGAGCAAGCACATACCTGGAGCAACTGGGGAGGAGGTACCTTGCTGCCCCACATTTTTCTGCTGGTCCAAGGAATCAAACCAGCAACCTTTTAGTCCCCAAGCTGCTTCTCTAACCTTTAGGCCATGGCTTCCCCAGTTAAGGATGCTTTCCAGAATTCACAAAAGGTTTTCCATGCTTAGTGGTCTCCAGCTCTTTTGAGACCGCTCCTTCTCACTGCTAACTTTGTGCTTTTTGTCTCTTGCCATGACTAAATATAATTCTGTAAATGAATTTGCAGGTGAATTTGCAGGATTTCTTCTGTCAGAGAAGAAAGGGCTCTTGAATTTTAGCTAACTGTGTTAACATGGTCTGCTGCCACCATCAGGTGAAAGGAAAAATTGCAACATGTTGGCTGGCGAGCCACCGATCATACATTCTAAGAGAAAAGCCGTGGGCCAGTTAACATCTGTCCACGGGCCACATTTGGACACTTTGGATGATACAGTATATCTTTGTAAGAACTTGTATTAAGCTTTGTTTTGTTGTATTATTGTGTAATCAAATGATTGTGTAACCATCTATCCTCTGGAGTTTCCAGTAATCTTACCATAAATCGTGAAACATTTTTCATAAAGTATTATTAAAATGTGAAGCAAAAATACTTAGAGTGCTACAGAGTAACCCCTAGAGCATGAGAAATAGATTTGAAGCAATTAAAAACTCATCCAGAATCTCAAGTATATCTCCTCATCAGCAGGGATGTGGGAAATGCCAGCAAAACCACTTCCTGGATAGAGCCGGATATCAAACAAAGCTGACACTGGTGACACATCACACTCGTGAGGCTTGGTGGAGGGCAGTACAGATTGAACTAAGAGTTCCTGAGAAGAACACTGTACACACACTCGCTCGCACACTCATACACACACCATGACAGGTGGTAGATTCACTTGGTTTGACAGCTGTGTACACAACCCATTAGGACTATGTTGTGTTCAGGTGAAGACACCCATTGAGCCTGTCAGCAGTCAAGAGCCCGTACAGTGGCAGAGCTTTAGGCAAGGTGTCTTGGGTGTGCCATCTCATTTATTTACAAGATATCACAATATCCTGTGTCTGTATAAATTATTGCGTCACAATAGCATTACACACAACTGTTGAAAGACTAGTAAATAAAGTCGTCAAATCTAATCTCTCTGTCGTTATTTTGCTGTCAACCACAGCACCATTGAATTCTCCATTTTTATATAATGTTTCTATAGTAACAGTTCATTTGCAGGGACTTGGATGATGGACATTCTACATAATCTAATCTTAAAATTAAAGAAATTAAAAATGTTATTTAAACATATTGTATGATCTTTTATCTTTTAATGTTTTCTGTAAAGAGATGTTTATTTCACATCTATGGAAGGAGTCTCCAGTGTTAGCACTTTGTAATAGTCACAGGAAAGTCTTCAAGACCGAAGACTTTGTGCTTTGTGGATTCTAGGTAACATGACGAGCTGTGTTTTTTACCGTATTGACTTCAAGAGAGAGAAAAAAAGAGGCTGGTGTGGGACAACTGTTTGTTATAACACAAGTGATAACAGTGATTCGTAGACGCTCAACAACATTAGCTACAGTGTAAATGGGTAAGAAGTATGATGTGTTGCTTTGTTATAAAGAAATCAATTGTAATTGGCAAATTGCTGCAGTATAAGAGGAATAAATTATGTTGTTGCTATTACAGAAATGATAATGTATTAGAACAAGTGCATAAATACAGTATTTCCCTGTGATCTGAATTGCAGCACTATTGTCAGATGTTCTTATAGAAAAGTAATCAACACCTTTTGTCCAATCAGAATCAAGCATTCAACAGTGCTGTCGTATAACTGGGTAACTAATTATGAACTATTACTAAAGATCTGAAGGTCTAGAACTGTTCCCAGGGATGCAACTTTAACTTTTGTTGACTAATAAAAGTGTATCATCATCATACTGGATCTCCTTATTGTTTTTTTCTTCCCTTCCTCTCACCAGACTGACCTTGAGTCCTCTCTGACTTAAACATCCAACCATGTCAGCATCACTCCAGACAGCAAATAATATTCCAGAAAAACAGATTTCATGAGAACTCTTCTTAATGGACACAAATGACTGCTAACTAATCTTCCATGACAATGTTGGTACACATTGTACAATCCATATTTAGGTCCTGCCACATAGGCTTATCCCCGTTATGCAATATTTACAACACCAACCCCCACTGCAGACGAGCTCCATCTCTCTGGGCCGCCCAGCCGTGGGTAATTTCACTCACAGGCTCCAGCCAAGCGAGAAACATCCACAAACACTTGCAGCCAAAACACACCGCAAGAGTACATTTGCTCGTGTACCGAAACAAAGCACATGACGTTTCAAAAATAAAACATCTGAAGCATTTGTGGTATACGAACATCTCCTGGGTTCTAGAAAATAAACAGTTTGTGTATTTCAAAAATTATATTAGCCGTCCATATAGACACAATACAATGGTACATTAAATATGACTACAGGACTTAAAAAAAAAACAGGAACATTTACATAATTTTCATGTGTAAATGAAATAAAATTATTATTATATGAATCACAGATCTGTAATTAATTCTGATTATTGGATACGTTTTGCAGGTACACTGTACAGGTCCAAGGGTTTTTAGTTTCCAAAAACAGGTTCTGCTTGAAACCCTTTCTGAAAACAAGTACATGGATGTCTGAGTCCCTCACAGGAACATTCAAGGAACCCATAACTGCTTGTATACAGTGAAGACTTTCTGTCAGGAGATGTTTATTTAACAATTTATGGAAGGAGCCTCCAGTATTAGCAGTTTGTAACAATCAGCGGTAAAGCTGTAACTGGTCCGACACCTTTAAAACGCAGAAGTTTAGTCTTTGTGGTTTCTTGATAACATGTCAAGCTGAGTGTTTTTGTCTTATTAACTTCAGGAGAGAGGAAAAAAGGGTCTGGTGAAGGAATGACTGTTTATAATTGTTCTAACATAAGTGATAACAGGAACTAATTTGTTTTACAGATGTTACAGAACATTAAATATAATGATAAATGAATAAAAAATTATGATGGAAAATTGTTAATGTTGGGAAATTGCTGTGATATAAGGGGAATAAAACACTTCAAGACATTCTGTTATTGAAAAATAATCAGCTTTGGATGGTAACATCACTCTGTCACTGATTATTTTCTCATCAGGTTTTATTCTTTACATGTTAAGCTAAAATTTCCAACTTAGATTGAATCTGGTGTCTTTAGTGCATAGTCATGTTGGTGCATTTTGTGAAACTTGATAATTGACCAAACAAGGTTATTTTCTGTCTTCATACAAGGTCATCATCCTTTCACTTCTAATTAGAAGTCATTGAGTAGTGACATCAAAATGCCCGCAACATCATACATAAGGGTGACAAATTAAAGGGGGGAAAAATGGTGGTGCTGTCAGGGGCATTTATTTATTTTGTTCAAATGCTTTGACTCTACTTGGCCCCTTATAGTGAAGGGTCACTGCAAACCAATCCAAAGTCCTTCTGACGGATCACCTTTATCCTATGATGAAACATTTCTATCCTGATGGGCGTGGTCACATCCAGGATAACTCCACAGCCCTATCCACAGGATGCAAGGCTTACTGAATGGTTTGATAAGGATACTAATGATGTAAATCATGATCAATGATACTACAGCCTTAATAGTCACCAGATCTCAAACCATGCTGGAAGATTTTGGACCAACACCATTCTCAAAACACCAACTGAGGAAATATCTTTTGGAAAAATGATGTTCCAGTACAGTTCTAGAGACTTGTGGTGGCTGGTGGTAGCCCAACACCTTACTAACACACTTTGTGTTGATTTTTTCTTCAGATTATACCATCTGAAGCCAGGTTCATTCATGTTAGCTGCTAACATTCATGCTAATGTAGGTTAAGTGGTCATAGTAGTCAGAAATCCACCTAAAACAAATGTATGTATCTAAAAATCTTGTTGAAAGGCAGCTCCAAAACACTCTCCACTCATTTCTGTTCGCTGAGTTGACCTCCAAGACACTCAGAAGCTCATTAAAACACAACAGAGAAACTTCATCCATGAAGTGTGGAAAGGGGAAACAAAAATAGGTGATTAATCAGGTTGATTTGAAACATGAGCCCTGAACTTGAGGTTTTTTTACTTTTTTTTTTTTTTTTTTTTTTTAAAAAGCTGAGGGCTCTTAGTGCCCTAAAGTGTTCAGGTTCACCTTAAAAAATTTGAAAGCTTCCCTCAATAAGGACCCATTCTTAAAGATTGTAGAAAAAAGGCATGTGGATGCATGCTGGGATGGGTGTGTCATGGTGTAGTGTGCTTTGTAAAATGAAGATGACAGCATGGCCCATGAGAAAAAGCCTGTGGTCACTGACATTAATGCTGTAAGGAGGATTAGTGGTGAATTTTGGAGGATATCAGGTGAACACTGGTCTTGTAAACGCTCCTGCTCCCTTCACCAGGATTTCACGCTTGATTTCTCTAAATCTATGCTGGAACAAGTGGAGGCAGCCAGGCACTCGACATGGTCGACTTTACCTGCATAATGGTGTTTTTAAAGATATACAGCAGATTCTTTAGGACTCGAAATCTGATGTCATGCGCTTGTTTTGACAAGTCGTGCTGGTCTCGAAGAACAGCAGGGTTGGACTTTTTTTTTTTTTTGCATGTCTACAGATTCTGCTTCAGGTTATTTGGGTTACTTGGGGAATTGGTGGAAAGAAAAAGCAGGGGGAAAATGTGCACTTTTTCATAGGTTTATATTAAAATACTAAAATATTTGCTATTGAAAAGTTAATAGCACGATGACCTTTTTTTCATTTATTCAGGCACACATGTTTATTAAAAAAAAGTTGGTCAAATAACAAAGAGCGAGTCAGTCACCAAGTCAGGTGCACAGTTTCTTAACTCTTTTGTTTAAAATTATGATTTTGAAGTCTTACTAAATATGGAGCAGTATTAGATGTATACTAAAAATGTTTCCACTAGGAAACACTTACCCCTTTTCAAACAACAGGGAACGGGTTCTTGAACTGGTTCCGTTCAGGATTCTTTGATCCTCGTGCCAGCTAGCGAACCGGCCTATGTTTTCACCAGTTTTGAACGGAACCGTTGTAATCAAGGATGCATCATGAACGGAGGGCGTTGCACAATTCACAACAGGAGTAAACAGTAGTAGCAAGATGGCGGTGTGCGTTGATTACCTGCGAGCTTTTGTTCTGTTTTTGCAGATATTTGTTGTCGGTCCATTTTTTTCTGAGGATGTATTCTTTTCCATTGCGTTCTCCATTACTGTGCTCTGCTTCCTCTCCAAACAAATCACATTCCCACTGATGTCATCATGGTTTGCACTGGAAAAACCAGCAATGTATTGGTTCCAGCTGGGAACCAACTTTTCAGATTCAGAAGCAATTTATTTTTGGTTGGAATGGTCTGAACAGTTCAAAATTTGGTGCACAAACAAGAACAGAAGCCATTCCATGTTGGACAAAAAGGGGTATTAATGTGCTGGATAGGTTATATTTTATATTTGAGTGGACTGAGTGGTAAATAGTGAAAATGATACCACCAAAGACAATAAATGATGCCTTATTTCCAACAACACTACTTGCACTTTGTACTGTAAAAAACAACAACACAGCTATAGTCAGGATCACCAGGACTAGGACTAGCCAAGATTGAGTCAACACTGAGGCTGCATTTGACTTATCTTAGAAGTGGGAAGTCAGAACATGGAATTAAGTGCGATCAAGCTAGAAAGTGTGCTGACTGATTTAAAGCAAATACTTGTATTTACAGTATAAGTCATTTAAAATGAAAGAAGTGCTATTTAGTTTACTGTTCATGCTGTGAGCAGCCAAGGTTGATTTGACATCATGTGGTGAATTAACTAACTAACTAACTAACTAACTAACTAACTAACTAACTAACTAACTAACTAACAAAATAGCTTTGAAATTTGCAATATATACCGTAGAATATTTAACTGAAAATATAATGTATTGATTTAAAACAAACATCTTTCAAATCTAAAGTGTAAGAGTAAAAAGTGTAAGCTCCACATTTATGTCTAAAACATATGATTACATGGTAAAAAAAAAAAAGCATGTCAATCACAAGACAGTTGTAAGATAAAAGCCTTTTTTTCAGCATTTGTTTTGTATCAAACATTCAAGTGGGCAAGGGCAGTAACGCGGCGCTTCAGGTTTTTCTGTGCCACAGTACACTTACTCATAACTCACAGAGATTCTGTCAGCACACACAAAGCAGCAGGAGATCAAAACAAAACCTGGGGCCAAACCACCATCTCACTCTCAGAGAAAGCGGTCGTGTCTGAACCTTGTTTTCTTCCACAATATCATATGACCTGATTCACTAAAAATCCAAACTAATAAAACCTCAGTATTTTAGCAATACAACCCTAAGAGGACATTTATACAGAAATTGTTGATACCATATGGTTTATCTCCTCCTCTTCCTCTAATGTGCCTCCCTCACAGAGTGATGTGTTCCTGCATCATTCTGCAGCCCAGAGACCCCCGGGAACAAACCACATCTCTTTGGCTAACACATGAGGTCTAGTTGCTCTGACCTATACTGCACTAATCAGATTACTCGGAGCATAAACATTGCTGTAAGGGCTAAGCGTCTCTGCTGCTTGTTTCATAACATTGCCTGTCCATTAGATCAGAGTGCCCTATATCCATCAGCAAAGTAAACAGAGCTCTGAGCAGAGGAAGGTCGAGAAAGGCTTGGACCAGTTTCTCAGACAATGCACAAATAGAACAAGATAGATTAAAAATGTGTACAGAGTAGTGGTTTCATGCCTACTAATTTTTAATCGAAAAAGTAGTTGACTAGTCATCTTTTTTCTGTATTTAAAGCAAAAACTGTTTCAGGACATTGTTTTTTATAGGCTGTTTTATTTGTGCAGGAAATAACACATGAAACTGCATTTCGGTTAACATCCACACACAGTCTACATTACATTTCCAGCTTTGATGCTTTGTAAGCTGTACTGTTAATGACTGATGAAAGTAAAAAAAAATGGTGCATTAAAAATTCAAAAAATTATCTGTGTATCATATTATACCATTTAAAGGTGTACCAGTTTTTAAAATACATTCTTGTGGACAAGCTGGCAGCTGAAACTGCTGATTAAGAGCATGCCTTGGAAACTCCTTATAGCTTAATGTTAAAATCCTAGCTTAATGATGGATGGAGCAGCATCTGGGAGGTTTTTGTGAGTGTACATGAATGGTCACGAGATATGTGACGGAGATTATTTCTGATACGGAGCTAAAACGCTCGTCTAGATGGAGATCGTTGTCATTTTAAAACGCCATTTTAAAATTTAAACATAATATAGATATTTAGGCAGTGCCTAAAAGCGGAGCTCCTGATCAGTGTATGAGCAAAATATTTGCAAGGGCACAAAATCAACCTGAATAGAA
>JAOTRR010000004.1:4617858-4631244 GCA_028570945.1 Gogo arcuatus
CCAACCGCATTATCTGGGTGTGTTAGTCCGACTTTGAGAAAATCGATTTAGTACGGTTTTAGTTGGACTAACGCAATAATTCGATTTTCTCTGAAGTCATGTAAACGCAGTGACTGAGTGACAAGACAAACCAGATACACGTCACCAGAGGCCTGAAAAAGAAAAAGCCATTTTCCAGACTGCGTGACTCCAAGTAGAGGATGAAAAATGTATGGTGGGATAACCATCCACGTCAATATCACCGCTTTCGGTATATCAGCATCAGTAAGAGTTAAATTATTCGGTTAGGGAAACTCCCTGAGCAATTATTCAAATGGATGTTTCAGACATTTTGTTTTATTCCTCTTACACCACAACAATTTTTTTCTTTTATTAATAAACAACACGTAAAATTGTATCCATTTATTATTACATTTAATGTTGTGGAATGTCTGGGAAAACAAGTTAGATCCTGTTTACGCTTCAGCTATAAACAATTGTTCCCTCACCAGCTATTTTTTTTGTCATGTTAGAAAAAGCCCTTTGTCTTGAAGACTGGAGGAAAACTGACTGTTACAAAACACTGACACTGGAGACCCCTTTCATAAATGGTAAATAGAAAGCTCCAACACATTGATGATTATACGTACCTTTTTCCTTTGTTAAATACACAGCACACCACGGCAGGTGGAACAAGTTGCGCCCGCTTTCCTTCGTGTTTACACGCTCACTCTCTATCGGTGGCAAACCGGAGGTTGGACAGGTAAACACAAAAGTGTGCATGCGCAAATCAGAAGCAAAAAATCAGAAGCAAAAGTCTTTTAGCTTGTTTTTAACTTGCTTTATTGTCCACTCGCTGCTCAGTGATTCGGCAGTAAGTCGGCTCATCGCTGCCCGATTTCTCCAAATCCAACGGGGTGTCTGCATCTCCCCATAACTGGATGAGGGTAAGAACTTCTTTAGTCCAGTTATCACTGCGGTTCACTTGGGAATCGCTTGACTCCATCGTTTAAAGGCGGAGAAGTTTGACAAGGAAAAGCACTCGAGAAGAACTGACCATTGAATTTACCACAAAGCGGTCTTGTCCGGATGATAAATGACCTGGATGAATGCTACCGCGCATGCGTAAGCCCTCCTACTTGCCACCGATTGTGTTTAGACGGTAAGCGGGAACAAGTTGCGCCCGGAACAAGACGTTCTGGAACAAGTTGCACCACCTCATAAAGTGGAGCAAGTTGCGCCCACCGGTGTCAAATTGTTCCGGAACAAATCGTGTTTAGACAGGCAGTTGCGCCGGGGCAACTTGTTCCGGGAACAACTTGTTCCAGCGCAAGTGCCCATGGAAAAGCAGCTTTAGAGTATGTAGAGTGTCTGCCATACAAGTCACTGTGAATGAGCTGTGAAAAAGGTACAGCACTGATAACAGAACGAGCGCATTAATATTAGCCCATGATTTGAATTACAACCTGTACTATTGTCAGAGCTACTGTTATAGAAAATTAATCAACCAGTCAGAAGTATAAATCTCCTTATCAGAGTGCGTCTTACAACCCGGCTCTAAATCACATCAGGCGTGGAAACACTGATGCGCACACGCTCTTTTCAGTCATCTTTTAACCGTGGCAGTATAGAGGGAATAAATCAGTAATTAGTGCTTTGTATTAACGCAGCATATGAATTATATGATGTTGTCACGCTGCCTTGAGACATGTATCTGCTTGTCATATACTGTATCATTTAAAACATTGGGAGGAAAAAAAGGATTTTTCATTTTAACAGCATGCTCAGGACGCTTGCTCGAAAAGATTTAGCCCACATTTTAATCAAAGAACCAAAGGCAGAAAATAATGCAAAATAAGCATTAGTAAGTCAATTAACAGCAAAGCTGCAGAGCGCATCTGCATGTTTTATTGGTCACTTACTGCCACTTTAATAATATTGCCTTCCTGTTAATGGTAAATGGAGAAATGTAAATGTTTTATTAAGGTTGAAAGCCATGACACTTTATTCAGTGTTTTGCTTCGCACTTACGAAGGATACGTTTTACACCTTTAATGGAACACTCCAGTGTTTTTTCCAAACTAATCTCCATTCTACAGGTTTTCTCTTTTCGTAGCTTAGGGCTGATTTGCGACATTTTCCAGTACCGAGGAAGCAATGAAAAAGCCAGCTGTGCTCATTCAGTGATTATTTATTTATTTAATAAGCGAATGAAAAGATTCAAAACTAGAGAGAAAGTCTTACCAGAGCTGTTCTTATAACGTTTTATACTATTAAACAGTAACGCTATAGAGTAAAAAGTGTTTGTGGTGTCCGTGTGCCATGGATTCTTCTCTCCGAAAAGTAATCCCATCTCTAAAAGGAGTGGTGCAACAGTAAAGTGTGCAACACTTCATCTGGAGATTGTGAGATTGAGTTCGAGTTCGAATCCTGACACCACCACAACCATCCGTGGCTGGAAGTCAATAGAGCAAAATTGGTGATGGGAGGGATGGCAATACGATCTGTCCTGTCAATCATAGCAATACTACCAAGCTCATGTATGCGGAAGATGGCAGATATCACTTTCTTCCTGTTTGAAAAGAAACCACTGGCTGCTTTGAAGTGTCTTGGAGGAAACACGTTAGCATTCACCCTCTCCGGTTGGTAGCTGTCGTATGATCAGGGAGACCTGGCTTGTGGGTGGGGTTTGGTGACCTCCATAGAAAAATGGAGAAAAATCCCCCCACTCCCCAGAAAAGGTTGTAATATATAGCAATGTAGAACTTGAAGACTGAAAAATTCATGAAAATGTTCTACAAGAAGATATGTTTCATATAAATGTTTATTGACTGCCATAACAATAGCCTTTAGACTGTGAGTTTTTCCTCTTTTTTTTTTTCAGTACAGGGAAATGTCTGTACTTGTCCATAGAAATTGCACATATGCAACTAATGTGGTAAGTGGAGATTGGGTTGAAATGCGCTGGAGTATTCTTCTAAAACAAGCATCTCATTTTGCATATCCTTCCCATTTATTTTCTGTGGGTATTTTCCAACCAGTTCTCAGCATTTATTGGACATTGCGCTATCCACTTGGCCTGCCGGATGGCCAACTTCTCAATATGATGTTTGGGAGATCGCTCAAAACGGTTGAACCTCGTAACCAACCGGTGATCGTTGAAACAGTAACGAACGTGGCTGACGTCTCACATTTATGCATATCAGCACAAGACAGACTGTGCCTTCTTCAGTGGAATGGAGCTATTTAGCAGCTTAGCTAGCAAACACTACAAATGTTGTCGACCTGATTTTCAGAAAAGCTTTTTGATCCTTTTACTTATGAAGAGGGACTGAGATTAGACCAACAGATAAAACACAACACACACATACGTACTTCAAAAACACACGCATGTGCTTCCTCTATTTTAGAAACCACCAGCCACCACTGATGAACCGAGATTCCTGTTTCGTCTTGTAATTATTTCTGCTTTATTGTAAAGCCATTTGTTTTTTTGTAAATGTTAGCATTAAGAGATTATGTGTATTGACTTGACTAAACCAGGTTTCAGCATGTACGACAGTTAGTATTGTTGCTGATTAAAGTTTCCAGTAGTAGAAACGTGCATTATTGGGTAACATTTGGAATGTACTGTACATGTTTGTTGCATGTCTGTACTGACAGAAATCACATTAAGGTCACAAAAGGAAAGAGTTTCATGTAACTTGCTAGTTGGAAAACTGAATTTTCAGATTTAAATTCAATTGTGTTCAAAAATGTCCCCCCCCCCCCCCTTTTTTTTTTCAGTGTTCCTGGAACCTCAAAAGGGAACATTTAATCATTAACACACGGTGCTTTGGCATTTTTTAACAGACGTTTTACATGCTTGTGCAGCTCCTGTGTTCTGTTCAAGCCCCTGGGGTACACTGATACTGCAGTTCTACAAAATGACTAAATATTCACTCATTCATCAAATGTCTGTTTTGACCAAAAGCATGACATTACAGCATAAAATACATATTTAGTTCAGAAATGCCAAACTTTTTCTTTTAACATAATTATAGCTGTCAGGCTTGATGATTTTCTGACTTGCTAGTTTCAACACATAATATAAGCATGTCTTACTAGCACAAAAGTACATCATCATTGTAGCCATTGAAGTACCTTCATTCAAGTAGAATGTTTGTTTATATATATATATATATATAATTACATTTCCACGCACAATTATTGCACATAACAAACCTAAAGGTTGTATCTGTAGCTTACTTTCTATGATCCAGCGCCGCCTTCACTTTGCTGTTGATACATTTAAGTGGGATGTTTGATCAAACGTCTTATCAAGGTCATCTAGTCTGTGACCTAGTTTCATTCTTTGATAAACCTTTCTTTAGAGAGTGTATGGTTTTTTTGCTCAGAAAGGAAGTGCTTATACTTTGTCGAACTAACAACTCACGCTTTGTTCTTACAGACGTTTAATAAGCAAATGATTCATGGCTGTGAATGCAAGCCCTTAAAATAGGTCACCATCTGCTTAATGGTTTCTTCTCATACATGTTTCTGCTTGAGGTTACAGTCTGGACAGGGTCTAATTTAGGTTTAATATACAATTGGTCGTACATGATTAGCAGGTTTTATAGTGGTACACTGTTTGTTAGATGCTAATAATTGTACTAACCAGCAGACACAACAGCTGTCACTATTGGTTAGATATTTTTCAGTAGTAGAAATATGTGCATTATTGCAAGGAATGGGTTTTTAAATGCAGGGCCAATTGCTACCAGTCACCTCAGGAGGTTATCGCACTGATGAGTATTGGCCATTTTCTAAAAGGACAAGGCTGTCATTGTGGTAAATTGAGCACTTTCCCTTGGTTTACACTTGTTTTTATCACAGGCAAAGATAATGTTTTAAGTTTCATTGGCAGGAAAATCCCATGCCTGTACCATCAGAAATCACATTACAAAATCTATTTTTTGCCCCATTTTTTCTAAATTTGGTCGTTTGCTAATTTCCACCCACTAGCTAGTTCTCCCCATGACATGGCAGCTACCGATCAAGGAGGGTGAAGGCTAGCACAGGCTTCCTCTGAGATTGCCACCACGTTATTTCTGCCCTGATGCTTGTGCAACATAACAGGGCAGCTGACCCTACACTGTCTTGGACTCTCAGCCACGGAGGAACTCCCAATCTCCAGACGGTAGGGCAAGCAAATTTTTAAATTCATCATCCATCTTCAGTAACCACAACACCGTCGTCAGGGTCGCAGTGGATCTGGAGCCTATCCCGGGAACACTGGATGCTATATGGGAATGCACCAGTCTATTGGTGTATGGGGCACCATGCACACAAACATCCGTTCATTCGTTCACACCTAGGGACAATAGCCTGTTTTTGGAAACTAGCCTGTCTGAGGAAACTGGGGAACCTCAGGAAACTGATATGGACACAGAGGGAACAATGAAAAACTCCTCACAGATAGTAATCCAACCTCTGGGATCAAACTGGAGCTGTGAGGTTGTGGTGCTATGAGCTGTGCTGACCCATTTTTTTTTTCAATTCTTTACCAAATTGAGACAATTCTTCAAAAGATTAATATTAATTTGTGAATACAACACCTCTTTTAAAGGTCATCCCTTGCAGGGTATTTGACATGACATGCCTAAAGCTTATACCCATGAGTCCTCTACTATTTGTTCTGCAAAAACTCTTTTCAAAACCTTTACACTATCATATTCTCTCATTTTCATGTTATTAGTATCTATGCGTGTGTTCTATATTACATTTATCTCAGGTTGCTTGTATTACTTAATGTGATCTTTGTGAAATGTCCTTGGGCTTTGGCTCTATATAAATGAAACGTTTTTATTAGATATAAAATCCGATGTCTAATTGCCCTCTGAAGAGAAATTCCACCGCTCCCTGCCACCTTGTCATTTTGGCCAGTTTTTGCTCGGCCTAATTAACCGAGCCGATGTGGAGTCCAGCAGCTGTTTGGGGAATCCTGGTGAACTGCTGAAGAGTTGTTCCACCATGGCCCTGTCCTCCACTCCCCAACTCCATCATTAATGGCAGTCCCAATGGTACTCCCACTGCTAATGTGGTTGAGCATGTCGTCTTCCAAGGCAAGCATCTTGCTGCAGAAAGCAGCGAGCTGTCAGTCAGAGCTTGGAACAGGCTGTGCGAGTTTCACCTCGTCAACCACGGCATCCATCTTCCTGACAGGCTGAGTAGAGAGTCCTGCTGGCCCAGAGTGTACAAACTCAATCGTACTTCTCTGGATCCACACGTCCCTCTCAGCCAAGTCCACGCTCTCTGATCAGACAGAGAAGGCTATGCTTTCATCCTTCCCACTATTTCCTGTCTGGAATATGAGCCTGCATACATAGTTTTTAAGATACCGTGATGGAAATATCACTGTGTACAAGATCGTACCGCTTCGTATACTTCAAGGTGTCCTGGTTTTTCTACTCTGTCTAGCCAAGACTTTTGGATGCTAACTCTTGGAATGCAGAGCCTTCCTTTATGTTTGCTTCTCTCTACTAACCTTGTTCTGGTTAATGAGGTGATAAAGGGCGGGGTGGGGGATGTGGATAGAAAGCATCCTGCCCAGCCACTCACTCTCCCTTGTGTGAGGCTTTGTGGGAGCGACCAGCAGTTCACTGGGGGGCAACAGCTTCCAGCCGAGCTGAATGAACACAGATGGGCCGTGTTCCAGGGCCACAATCAAAGCAAACATTCATCCTGGCCCACCGACACGCTCATAAACATGGCTCTTATTTCGCATTGGGGGTTCAGGCTAAAAGAAAAAAAAAAGACCCTACGATTGCAGCTCTGAAATTGCCCCCTCACTTTTGAACGCAATATTCGTTGACCGAGGCTGTGCTGAAAAGCTAAAGTGAGATTTGTGCAGCTGATGAGAGTTGTTTAAAACATGCATCACATTCGAATCTGAGGTTTCTGTCAAGCCTTTGATATCCAGATGGAGCGCATAGGCTTTGATAATCCCCAGGGGAGCACTCTGGGTTTGTGATTTTCATTGAGTTTCAGCATGGAGCTCTTCAAAAGGCTGATGGTTCGCTTTGTCGCCTCAGCCAGCCTTGTTTCAAGAACAAGTCGAAATGTTATTTTTGTCAATTATGTTCGTTTCACTCAGTGTGATCTCATAATCCACTCAAATAGAAAGCCACTCAGATTTTACACAAAGAGGCTTAGCCAGGCACATCAGCTTTCATTGACTGTTAACTCTCGTTTTGTACACAGCTGAACACCAGATTAACTTTAACAGCCATTTCTAACAGAGGGAATGTGAGGCGTGACAGACAGAACCAGATGGAAGGTGAGAACTTTTCCAGAAGCACAGTAGGTTGTTGTGTCTAAAGTTTGTCTTAGGCCACCTCTGAGGAGGTCTTGTTTGTGGCAAGAGGTGAGGTCATACATACGCAAAACTCCACTGGCTGGAACTGAGGAAAACATTTGGCATATTTGACTCAAACCACCAAAATAAATGACCTCATAAAATCGTCATTTTTCCCCTCTTTTTTTCTTAACCACTATTCTCTCCGACTGCAAGTTGAGTGGTACAATTCAACCAGCTTTTCATTTTGATTATGGGCTTTTTTTTAACAGTAGGGTGTAGATTCAGTGACACACTCTCTCTTTTTTTTTTTTTTTGATCGAACCCAGTACCTGTGAGCTTCTTCAGCTGCTCGTGGAGGTTTTGCGTGGTTGCCTCTGTGCACACGGGAGCTCTTCAGTATGCATTAAGCCAAGGTTTTGCAGGCAGATTGACTGACACAGTGGCAGCCTGTGAGGCTCTAATAGCTGGACATTTATTTCCTCGTGACTAAGGAATAAATTATGTAAACTCACCAGTGCCAGTGTTGGACAGTGTTGTATAATTAATGCACACTCCAACTTGACACCAGTTCTTTCTGTATGTGAAGGAGACACTTGAAATATTAATTACAGCAGAACTTTTAGAACAGAGAAAAAATGAGCAAGGTAGCTTGAAGCACTATATTAAGGTTTATTTATTTAATCATGAGCATTTAGCCTTGATTAAGTAAGTAATGAAATGCTGTTGTATGAAAAGTAATCAATGCCAGGGTGATGTGATGCCACACTTTTACCTCCCCAATATTTGGTCATTGTGTTTTGTTCCTCTAATACCACAGCAGGTTCTCAAAGATTTCATTGAGCTTTTCTTGGCATATAGCCACACCTCTCAATATTCATCTGCTCTTCAGCAAAACTTAGTTTTGCTAGGATCCCCAGAGACCCTGCTTTGTTGGTTTGGGTTCAGAGTTTTCCTACTGCTAGCCTTTGCCTGACAAGGCAAAACGTACAATGCAGTAGGTGGTTTCAATTCAGAGTTTTCCTTCTCCTAACCTTTGCCTAAAAAGGCCTAACCTGCAAGGCAGCAGGTGGCGGAATGGTGAGTTCCAGGGCATGGGGCTCCGACCTGCTCCGAGATCCTAGACAGCTCCGTCTGTGGCCGCAAGGTACCCAGATGCCCGTGGTGTGCCTCGTGGAGGCACTGTATGAGCCTTGACCTGGAGATCTGTAAAGCCACCAGGAAGGAACTTGCGTACGCTGCCCCTCTTTTTGCTCCAAGGAACTAGGTGGTGCTTGCAACTTGATGTGAGAAAGACTAAGCAAATTACTCTACTTCATATTATAACATTACAGACCACAAGCCCTGTGCAAAATTGCGCCACACCACAACACTTCCCAACTATATGGAGATTGACCTCGTGTGAGCCAGAGAATAGCATACAAGAAGAATGGGACTAGCGGGATACTGTCTATGCCACCCTGAACTAACAACCAACAAAGTCCTCTTATGGAAACCAGCACATGGAAAAAGGAACCATGGTGGGCAAGCAAGGATGCTGGTGGAAGTGCTGAGACATGATCCTGGCTGCACAACTACCAGCGAACTTGAGTGTATGCCAGAGAGCTTGCCGGAGGGAGAACTAATAGTAGTTGTAGTCGTCCTCAACGATTTTGTTACAAAGCACTAACGCTGGTGACTCCTTCCATAAATGTTGCGTAAACATCTCCTTACAGAAAACACAATATCAAAGATTATACATCAACAAATCAAAGCTTTGAAAAATCGATTTATTTTTAGTTGACTATTCTGTTACTATCCAAACGATAACCTGTTGGAAAAAGTGCATTAATATAAACCTGTGAATTGAATTACAGCCGGAACTACTATCAGAGCTTTTGACCAGTCAGATCTGAGAATTCAGCACTGCTGTGGTATAATGGATAACATGTTCTGTAACTGGATTTAGTTATTGATTCGATTGTTTGTTTGGTTAAAATAATTACTTCTAGACTGGTTTGTTGGTGTACTGGTGCAATGTTTGATTATGCGTTTAGTGAAAGAAGTTGCTTTTTCTGTCTATTCTTTATAAGCCGGATGGTTTTGTTACTGGAGAATAATAGCAGAGAGAGAGAGAGGTCATATATCCAGTAGCAATTTCTTTTTCATTATTAAGCGTCTCAGCTGGAATGCCAGCCAGGCATTTGCTTTCACTGTAGCTCCCATGTGGCCTCTGGCTTGCAGGATATCACCTGCTCGAATTCTTTATTTTTTCCTCCACCCTCATTCATGCACTCTTGTGTTTACACATGAATGATTTGCATGCAGCCTGTGTGATCCTGTAATGAACATTGTTGCTGCGTGTTATTTTGGAAACGGGCCTCTTCATCTCGACTGTATGTCAGCGCAGGACTTTGTGTCTTTTCTTTGGAAGAAAAGGGGAAAAAAACCCTCCACAAGCTTGTTGTAAGAGGAGCTGATCTGCTTTCTTTTTCCCATTACGAACAACTTACTGACTGAGCCCTTTTTGTTTTTTTTAGCTTAACCCCCCTTTGCGCTCTCTCGCGCTCCTTTTTTTTCTCTCCACACAGACACATAGACAGAGCTCCCTCTGAATCAGGAAGTTAGTGCCAATGAAGCTCTTTTTATTTGGCTGAGATTGAGTGCAGCCAAGCGGGCCCGGCTGCCACACAGCCCCATTAGCACTGCACCACGGTAAGGGGAGATTGCTTGTCTCGCCTCCTAATTGTGGACGGCAGCCGAGAAGCTGTGGCTGGGCGCAGGGAACAGGGCAGTCGTCCTCGGATTCATCATCCCTCCGCCTGGTTAAGGTTCTGAGCCGCCTTTGTTTTGCGGGGACATGGGTGGGCCGTGGCTCTCCAGTCCCATGGTGTTTTCTGGCAGAAGGGTCACTCTTCCTGCCTGCCACACTTCAGCACAGACAATATGAATCTCTCATCGCTGTTCTTTATTGCCATGACATTCTGCCAGCATCCCAGGCCACAGAAAAAATAAGGTGCTTTCACTTATCTGGCACCTTGTCAGCAAATTGTTATGGCTGCCTTTTATCCTTGTTTTCGCTCGCTGACTTGTTTTGCAGTGTGTGTCCAATGTTAGTTGGAAAAGTGCGTGGGCTGAGGGAAACCTCTTCAGTTTCAGATTGCATCTAACCATCCTGCCATCCTTCTTTCACTGGGCCTCGCTTATCAAACTGAATGTGTACGAATTTATTCGTAAAATTGTTCGCAGGAGAAATGTAATACTCATGAAAATCCAGTTCGGAAAAATGTTTGTATCCTACAAGAACACCCGAGTTCAGGTATAAAGAGACTCACTAATGTGAGCCTCCTACTGATCAGCTTCAAATCATATAATTGGCAATGAATGACTGCCGTTTTGTAAATTGTAAATGGAATAGAATTTTAATCACTTATTTCAATAGCACACATTCATTTAAAAAATTTCTTGTGACATGCAGTCGTTTTATAAGAAGGCAATCCAAAACAAGCACATAAATTAAGACAAATAATACTAGTCTTACAATTACCAAAAATGTAATGGCACCCTATAAAAGGAGGAGGGGTTCATCTATGGTAGCTGAGCTGCATTATTGGAAGATTTAGCGCACGCCGTTTTGTTGCCTTCAGCTCTTTTTGTAGGCGTCACTAAACTAAATCCGACGTGCCAGGTGATAAGTATACGCGTGTGAGTACGAAGATGATTAACTTTTGTAAATCTGGCAGGAATTTGTAATTTGGAAAACACCCTATGAAGACATTTACACACAGCTTGACTAAATGACTGATATATATTCCTAAAGTGAGTGTGAAATATTACAGCCTTTTTCAATTAACATGTAATTGAAGCAATCACACAGAGATAGGGATTTAAGGCAGTTAAATTCCACAGCTCTAAATCTTAATTACGCAGACGAGGATGGAAAGCAGAGCCCTAACTAACAAATTGTCCGATTATTCCGAGTATGCATGGGATTTTTTTTTTCTTCTATCCTAGCCAGATACTTAGTCTTGGATAGTTAGGTTTTAACCACGACCCCCTTCCTCAAGCATTAAGTGCATTTTGATTTGAGATTAATATGGAGTATCAATCAAGTCAGTGGTTTATGGCAAATGAGGGGATTGAGGCAGAGCTACCGGATTCAATAAAAGGAGGCTATAAAAGAGTAGCCGATCTCTCTGTTGTTAAAGGCTGATGCTCTATTATTCTCACGGAGCCATCGAGCAGTCTGTCACCCTTTAAATAGGCCTCAGCCTACACACACACACACACACACACACACACACACACGCGTGCGCTCACACACACACACACTATGCGCTTTTGTTCTGTCTTTCCTCAGAATTTCTGCCAGCTCCGATTATCCTTATCAAACACTGGAGTATTCCAAACGCTTGCTTATCTACAGGCCAGGCAAGAATTCATAAACTGGAGATTTCACTCGCAGGAACTTGCATACCTGCCATGTTTTTATACTGAAATGTGTTTGGCTGGTGATGTCTGTTTCCTCAGGTTTGCATTGTCATAAGCAGTCGTACTGTAATTGTATAACAATACCGAAACGGTTTGTTTTAGCTATAAGAAGCCTGTCTTATAGCCATGTATAGCGCTACTAAAAGCCCTGAACCATTTTTTTCAGCTCCTATTTAAGAGACCACGGGAGGGGAGGGGGGGGAAGGGTGTTGTGTTTCCTGACTGCCGAGATGCAATCACAGCACCATCTGATAGCGCTGAGGAAATAAGATGACCCATAGTGCTACCCCGACAGATTAGATAGATGTCACCTTTCTCGTGAAAGTGTCAGTCAATTTCGAACTCTGCCGCGTGCTTTCTATCAATTACGACGCTTGAAAAGCCTTTCCTTCCTGAACCAGACTCATTGTTTCTCCCCCTCTCTGTCTCTTCCTCTCTGTGTCTCCGCAGTATCCTCACAACAGCGACGAGTCCGCCTCACCATTCGTCTTCATTTGCACCAACCCCCAGGAGCTGCTGGTGAAATTCCCCATGAAAGGCAAACACAAGATCTGTAAGTCCCGCCTGCATCTTTCATTTGATGACTCGTTTGGTTTCACCCCGAGTCCTAGAAGCCATTATTCTCTGTTCACATTCACATAAACATGCACTTGTGCTCACACACACACACACACAAGCTTGAGAGTATTGCGAGGCCCATCTGTTAATGTAAGATACTGCTGAGCTCCTGCCCAGGGGAGCAGGCAGGGTTTAGCTGCAGTCTTCTCACGATGGATTGGAACCACAGTGAACACCGTCAGTGAAATTCACATGAGCTTGTTGCTGTGTTGCAGCTCGCCATATTAGAGCTGTTATTGAAGCGTCACGCTTTTAATATTGAATAAATTAAACACCCTGGGGTGTGGAGTGCTGTTTTCACATATGTGTTTTTCCTCAGTAGTGTGTCAGCGATTAGCTTGTTAATACATGAAAGATATTACATACAATAAACCAGCGTGAAGGGTCCATATGATACTAGGAATGGTTTTATTCAAAGAAAATGCAAATCATTAGTTAGGCAGCAATCTTACGTAATAAAAAAAAAAAGCAGTCTGTTTTTGGTTTGGATTAATTTTACATGTGGAGGTGGGGTAATGTAATTATTACAGGAGTATCTCTGGGATTTCAGTCCAATCCAAATCTTTTATTTATTTATTTATTTATTAATTACGGACGTGGCGTTCCTTCCTGTGTCTGGAAAGATTAGCCATATTTTACCTTCTATAAAATGACCAGTAGAAATAAACTCCGCTAATATACTGTGTATCACTTCCGAACAGGTGCGTTGCTAAAGATTCTGTTACATTCAGTCAGAAAAGATGTTTTGCACTTTTTCTTCATAATTTCTATCATCTCTTGGTGAAAGTATTGTAACATTTTAAAAGGATGTGTCAGACGAGTGGCAAAAGGGTACTTGGTAAGTAAGTTACAGAGTTCCTGGCACATGTAGAGCCTACATACAGTACCAGTCAAAAGTTTGGGGACACCTTCTAATTCAATGGTTCTATTTATTTTTATTAATTAAAAGACACTTCATGTCTTAAAGTAATGATGGATGTCGT
>JAOTRR010000004.1:4631344-4648388 GCA_028570945.1 Gogo arcuatus
TTGTTCTACAATGTAGAAAATAGTCAAAATACAGAAAAGCCTATGAATGAGTAGGGGTGTACAAACTTTTGACTGGTACTGTACATGTTATGTCCATGTGACCTACTAATGATCAAGTACAACGGCTGCAACAAGCACTTACAATAAAAGTCAGAACAGTTTGTATCCAAATGAGGTGTGTGTAGTACGTGTGGAATTTTTAGTGCAACAGCCCTCCGCATTGTGAAGACAGCCCCATCTCTGTGATGGATACAGATATAAGTTCTCCTGTGTGAACTAATTGTAATTACTACAAACATAAGTATGTCTAGAAATCCTATCTATCATCTGAAGAAATATTCTAAAGCTTACATCCACATGTACATTCTATCATAATAAATACCATGTACACACGTGCAGTGAAAACCCACTTGGTGCAGTTCCTTAGGCGGATTAGAATACAGCGTCTGAGAGAGGTGATCTCGGTTCAGACAAATAGCGCAGTGTGAGAAAGCAAGTTGTCTCTGAATCGACCCTGCAGAAAATGAACTAAAGGACAGAGCTGTAGAACTGTGGAAATGCGACATGTTCTGGATATTTGGACTGAGCAAAAAGAGAACATAAATGCTGGATGTTATAAACTAGATATTTGTATACATATCTGATCACTGATTTAGTGCCGGCACCATGTTCCTGGGAGAAGACGGCATATTTCTGACCAGTGAACGAGTTTTGTGAGTGCTTGTTATTAATATATTAATTTTAAAAAACTGTCATCATTGATCATGTTTTCTCCTTATTCTTATGCCAACGTTTCCATTTGAACCATATTTCCAAATATTTAGTCTGTTTTATCTTTAAAAACAGGTGGAGACTCTGTTCTTTCCACTGAAGCCTTTTTTTCTACACTTGCTTTGTTTATTGTATCCTTTTTAAAAGCCTGGTTTTTCAGCTCACAAGCACACATTTAATTGTAGCACCTCAGCGTTGGCTGTAGTCAAACACTCGTAGAACAGATGGGGTGTGAAGTGGTTGTAGATCAGGATGGTAGTCATTCACACCTTTACTTCTGCAAACAGCTCTGAGTTTTCAGCTGGAGCTTCAGGTTCTTTAATATCAGTGGCGCTCCTTTAGAAGTGTAAGGTAAGTCGTAGTGCTCCTTATACCTGGATGGAGTCGAGCCGAAAGTCCAGTCCAACTTTTGGTTCTGCATAGAGTACTGTTTCACCGTTTCCAGGGTAAACTGTCATATTTTTGCACCCATGCTGAATTCGATTACTCTTCTTGCCCATGCAAGCGGACCTCGGACATATGGGCGGAGCTAAAATGATTGCAAAGCATTCAATTGTCAAACACAATCATTAGAGAATCGCTCTCATTAATGTCTCTTGCCAGAATCACTTTTCTTCCAGATCAGCAATCTTCTTCAGTAGTGTACTTACTGACAATAGGCGTGTAACGATTCACCCAATTAATGATTCGATTTGATTTCTGATATTGGGTTCATGATTCGATTTTCCCATTATATTTTTGGGGAAGAAAATCAAGTGAAGAAAATTTTATTACAAAAAATGCAATTTATTTTCCTATTCATCAACTTAAATATTCCTTTTGTTAAATTAAAAAAAAAAACTTTTGTTTTATTTTCTTAATAACCAACAATAATTCGCCCACATTTGTAAAGGGTGTAGTAAACTATAATAGCTTATTAACTAAAATGTTCCTTTTATTAAAAATGACAATGTTAATAACAAATAGGCCTTTTCTTAATAAACTTATGAACATTTGTACTGCCTTCATTTGCTTCTCTTTTCTTTATCTTTCAGCAGTCTGTAAAAAGAGAGCTCTGATTTCTTGTTAAATCTATTTGTACAGTCAATGACACAGTAGCTCTATCATTTTAGATCTGTTTTGTGTTTTTTTTTTTTCATGGCATTAGAGCTGTGTTACTTCCGCTTACTGTGAAGTCACGTTCATTCCAGCTACTGTACGTTATTGCTGTCTGAACAACGCAATTACAGCTAGGAAAAACTAAGATTACGCAGTCTGAAAATAATCTTGATTCAATTTATATTTCATCGATTCAAATCATCGTTAATTAGTATTGTGATTTACCTTTGCGTGATATATCGTTACATGCCTACCTGACAATGTTTTTTTTTTTTTCCACTTTTTAAGCGTCCCTCTTTTGGTGGACTTAAGAGGCAGTGCCACAGTTTTATCACACAATTTAATGCTTTAGCTAGGCTTGTGTGATATTGAATTTCCCTTCTTGCAATTTTCCGTTTCAAAATATCAAAGATGTAATCACCCTAAAACAAAGGCCTCAAAAATGTTTTTAACAAAACCCGAAAGTGCCATAATTTGACCGTTCTCATCTTATATCTTTCATCTTGTACTTGTCTAATGTTAGCTTAGTTGAACTTACTCTGATGGATTTCATTTCTCTTTTAATGAACTCAAAGTATTCTCCATTTACCTTGACAGAATTTGAGGCAGAGCATTTATTTTAGAGAGAAGCCTTTATTTGTTATGTGTACTATACATTACAGTACAGAGAAATTCGTATCTTCGCAGGAAGTTAGGGTCAGTGCACAGGATCAGTCTTGATCCGGTGCCGTTGGAGCAGGTTAAGGTTAAGCGCCTTGCTCAGGGGCTCAGCTTAGCAATGCTGGGGCTTGAACCCCAGACCTTATGATCAACCTTAACCACTTCCCACTGAGCATGTGAAATCGGAGCTTCCAGGAAGTTTTGGTTAATCTTGGAGAAACACCTGCACAGATCAGTCCAGATTATTGTGTGGATAATCTCTCCTTTTCTTGGGGTAAAAATGAATGCCCTTTTGGTTTATTTTTGAGTGATAACGGCTGAGATCAGCTACGAAAACCTGTGGGGGTCCACTGGGATCACCCAATTAGTTCAAATCCAGATATGCCTCGTTCCTCTAAACGGGGCATAGTCTCATACATTTGTATTATTTTGCTGGATGAGTCTTGCTCTGCATTAATCATAACTGCTATATAGGAAAGAGAATTATATTGGCTTGGATTTAATCTTAACTGGAATACTATTTGACCTAACTTAAAAACAGCTTCCAAAAATCTATCTCATCAACTAATTAATTTTAAATGCATACATAGGGCATATTCTACACCATACTTTTGACATAAAACGGGTAGCGTTCGCACTCCTTATTGTACCATATGTAATGCTAATGCTACTGGAACTTACTTGTGTATGTTTTGGGATTGTAGTTGAATCAACCAATGTTGGAAACGCGTATTGTCTTTATTCTCAGATCTGATAAGAACACCCTTAGGGAAAAATCCCTGTTTGTTAGGTGATGACGGCTCTTTTACCTTGACACAGACTCAGACGTGGATACCTTTCACTGGCATAACAGCTGCAGAAAAAGACTATTTTACATAAAATTCGGGTGTCAATCTTTTGATAGGGGTTTATCTTTTAATACACACTGTGATTTCTTATGTATTTATAATATCGTTATAACACACAAGCCTAGTTTCGGGTTGTTTTTGCAATTACTTACCCACAGTAATGATTTCATGTGATTTTAATTTATATTTCTAACCCATTATCCAAGTAAAATCCGCCATTTTGAATTTGTCTAAATCCAATACGACTTCCTATTCACTTTCTGTTCCTGCTCTGTACATAGGGTGTGACATAATGGAAGTGTTCTACAGGCATAATATAGAATGACTTCACTTTTGTCGTATTTCAATTTCATTTGATGAAGCTAATAGAAAAATGCTAATAGAGCCTGGTGATTTATGTACAATCCAACTGGTAATGACTGCACTACCATCGTCTGGTCTAGCATTTTATTTTTCTTTCTTTGCCTGTCACTAAATATTATTTCATACTATTCCGAAGAAATACTAAGAGTAATGGCCTAAAATTAATTACAATCATTGTTATACTGTTGTGCTGTGTTTCCTGTACCAGTCTGCCAAAATACAAAAAGAGAGCCAGCATATAGTAAAAATTTAAGTGCATATTTTGCAGAGCTGCTTTGTCAGACATGATGATGATGATGATGATGATGAAGAAGAAGAAGATGCTCCTAGAAACTTGGCTGTGAACCAAGTTATTACAGGCATGGCACCCGTCAACAAGGCACCTAATCCAAAGCTGGTTGGCTGGGCTTGCAGCTGACATCTGTAATTCAATTTGGGGTGAAAGTGTCAGTTAAATGATATAATAATACAGAGAGTGGTGTATTATCCTGAAATCGAATAGGTAAATGAGGTACTTCATAGAACCGCTGCACTTGTTCATGAGATTATACTCAAGATTCAAATTCTGACATTTAATTTACAACTTTATTGGCTGGTCTTCACTTGGTTTCCATTGGACAATCCAGTTATTGGCATGATGTTTCCAGTAATGGTAGGCCTATTAAGCTTATCAGTGATCTAATTACTATTCCTGGAAATATACAGCACCTTAAGAGGTGCCTCAGTCTCATTAAATGTTCAGAGGTGTCAAAGTCTACGCCGTAGCATTTGTAATTTTTGATCTCTTGCTGCGGCGAAACAGGAGACACCTGAAAATGCCGATTTTCTGCATTTTCAAACCCAACGGAAATAAAAATCGCCTGGCAGAAAAGCCAGTTCACTGAAGTGGAAAAGGTGCAGAACGTTAAAGATTTGCTTCTGGTAACACTTACTTTCACTTTGCACCGACTGTATCTAAGTGAAACTTTGATGTTAAATTTTCCAAACCTCGGTTTTGTGATCCAATAGAAAATGTGAGGGCGAGGCTGTGGTCTCTTTGGTCGATAAAATCGTAGGAAAAAAGTAGAACGTGCCGTTTATCATTTATGCTGTTAGTTTGGAGCTGTGTCATCCCCAGACATACGCTGTGGTTTTTGTGGTAAAATCTTCTTTTTAGCAATGTTATTAAATCTATTTTATCTTCAGTACGCATTAGGGATGGGATGAGATTATTGGGCGGGTGGGGGAATATCAAGTCAAGTTCATTGGTATAGCGCTTTTAACAATAGATGCTGTCACAAAGCAGTTTTACAGAAAAATATACATTTTACAGTGGCAAGGGAAAACTCCCTGACACTACATGAGGAAGAAACCTTGAGAGGAACCAGACTGAAAAGGGAACCCATTCTCATTTGGGTGATAACAGATAGCGTGATTTATAAAATGGAATGGGAGTGGACCTCCTCGGTTTGGTCTGCATGCAAAAATGATTCTTGATCAAACTGTACAACTGTTTATGCCTTATATGGTATTATTACCATTACATTACTATAAATATATGTATTTCACTTTTTCCAGATACTTTCACATATGCAACATTTTGTCCGTTTGAGTGAAATGGACTAATCGTTCAGTATTTATCTACTGTAATAGCTTTACCTACGATATGAATAACTTACCTAAATGTTTGGACCAACAAACAAAAAGAGGAAAAACTCTGGCTGCAGTGCACTAAACTCTTTAGATAATTGTCTAATCATTTATTTAGAGCCAGCTCCATGGTCTCTGTGTTTGGGAGATTTTTGTTTACCTTTTTCCATTGCTGTATTTCCAACCAATGAATGAGTTTTACGAGTCCATTTTCAGCCCTACACACCCATTGGCCATTTTTATGGTTCATTTAATTATGTGCAAAACCAAACCAGACAGCAAAAGAACCAACCAAAAGTATTTTGGATGTGTCGAAGCCGCCTTAAAAGCGTATTTTTCTTTTACAGTATGTATATACACTGTACATAATGAAACTTATTTTTGTGCCTGTGGCCGTTGTGTTGACCTGCAAACCATGTTATAAACTGTGAGTTATGTGCACCATGTTATCAGGTATTAAGTAAAACCTGTCTATTAGTGTGTACTACTGGAGAATTCACATGAGTAAAGCACACAGCGCGCGCGCACAAAAAAGCCAGCCTCAACACAATCCAAACCTTTTGACATGGGAAGCGCTCTCCATTTTCCACCTGCTTTTCATATCACTAATGGGGATTTCTCTATCCATTTTGACCTCATGTCTAGCTCGCTTTACCTCATTCATTCTCGTTCTCTCCTAAGCCGCCTCTGGAGCCGCCGTTCTCCAGAGACATGACCTCCGGGAACCTCAACCAGACTGTGTGGGGAAGAATGAGATGTGCAGCGATAACCTGGCAGGCCAGTTACGGTCATGCAGGAACTGCAGTCGTGTCCTGCCCTCTGTCCATTCCCTGCCTCCTCTTCAGTTTAGCCAACATTAGGGTCAGGATGTTATCCGTGCTGGCAGTTTGACTCAAGCCTGGCTCTTCAGCTCATAAAACGGAGAAGGCAGGAAATATGGATTGGCAATCAAAGAGGGGGATGCTTATGGTCTCGGAGTCAGACCGGGATTATTGTTGAAGAGTTCTACACAAAGGTCCCATCTGCAAGTCCGTAGCGGAAATCCATCAGGCACTGGAGCTCTTCACTGCCTGAATTGTTGACATTTAGGAGTGCAAAAGCTTTGCGCTCTGAAAATGAAATTCCCATTCAGCAGCTAATAAGAGCCTATTAAAGGCTGCACAAGTGCCCAGGCTTTTGCTTACGAGGCTCCCATATCTCTTTTATTCTGTCATCTCATCCACTCAGCTGAAGGTCACCCCTGGCCATTCGCCACCACAGCAGACATCCTGACAAGTGGCTCCAGCCATGTGTGAATATTACAAGCTCAAGTCAGCGAATCCGCTCCATTCTAGCCCTTCAAAGGCTCTATTTCTTCCTTCCTTCCTCTTTTATTCGAATCGATGTTGCGCCCATGTCCAAGCGAGCGTGCCCTGTGATATAACATACACGGTTTTCAGGACGTCCCTGATGTCTAGAGCACAGCTGCTACGTTTCCATCTACAAGGCTGACACGATGCTGTGTTTTCCAGCTGTTTTAGTTGAATGTCTGCTTTTAATTTCATGTCAAAAGGATTTCTTTATGCTAATTTGGCCCTGCTTTCCCGAAAAGCAGAGAAGTCTGGATAAAAGCCTTTTTTTAAGTTGTGTAGGTGTAGCATTTTGTTATAGCTTTCCGCTCTTATTTATTTAATTTTTTTGCAGCACATATCTGTGATCAGTAAGCGCCAGAAGCTAGAAAGAGTACTAATATTCTTACAGCACCAAGCAAATACATTTGTTACAAATAACTCCTGTGAGATGATGTTTAAGGAGGGGAGATTACAGGAAGTCCATTTGTCACGGCACTTGACACAACCTCGAGAGCTTCGGCTTTCTGAGTACGAAATGAAAAAACTCTGAAAAATGCATGTTTTGTTGTCCGAGGGCATTCATCCTTTAATACGCCTGCTGGATAGCAAAGCTTCTTCTTTTTTTTTTTTTTTTTTGACCACCTTGGACCTTCCCTTTTTTTTTTTCCTTCCATCGTGGCCTTGTTTCTTGTCTTCTACCTTTTCTGCCTCCAAACTCATCCGTAGGGAGAGTAAAAAAAAAAAAAGAGAGAGAGCACGCTTTTGATTTATTCATGGATTCCTTTTTTATATTCATGTATTTTCCAGGGCTATCTGGGTGCAGGGGAATTTTCAGCTCCACCAGCTGCCAGGCTGCTAGACAGAAATCAGGTTTCAGCTCTATTGAGCCTAGTGGCAGAGCAAGGCAGGGGGGCGGCGGGCTTTATATATTGCCCAGGAAATGTGCAGCAGACTTCAGAGGTGACAGGCTGTGTTTATTAGAGATCTGTCACACAGCTAATGGGCAGCCAGGAGCAGGCTGGTGCACTAATGTGGAAGAGCAGCAAGCAGGGATTGAAGGGAGGGGAAAGGGCTTCCTGCCTGCTTTTGACCTTTACTCCAGCGCCGCTGACACTGATCCCTGCACAAATCCGACGAGGGGAAATGCACGTCGTTTTAACATCGCGACGAGTTTTTTTGACGCAGTAAGCAGGTGGCAAGTGAAATGAAATCATAATGCGACTGTGGCGTTGATGTAATTTCAGCTTGATTTCTCAAATGAATTTGCTAAGCTGTTCTGCTCGGCGTGTAACATTTCCATCTCGGTATTGGACAATCGATTCGTTCTGCGTGTGAAAGGAAACGGCATAGCTGTTTTCCAAAGCCGTTCACTGTGTCCTTAAGACAATCCTATAAGATTTTAATGGCTAAGTACTTTTCCAGACCTCTACTGAACTAACTTTTTGATGGTTTTATCATATGGAGCACTTGCTATGCTTGATAAAGGTCTTAAGAGTAGTAGTATAGAGAGTAGTTTGTATCTGACATAATTGTATTAGCTAGGCCACTGATAAGTGGATGCTGTAATGTCTGGAAACTTAATTGACCAGGATAACAAATGGTAGCTAACTTTATGTAGCTATGAGCTAGTTAGCTAGATAAGAGCATTAATACTGACACAAATGAGTATACAAATTCCCATGCAGGGGAAGAATAATTGTTTCTAGCCATTATTCCTTTTTACGAAAGTGTCTGTTCATTTATAATTACATTTAATATTGTGGAACATCCACGAGACAAATTAGCTCTCGTTATCACTTACCTTATATCAGCTATAATCATTCACTGCAGGAAAAAATGCAGCTTGTCATGTTACCAAAAATAGTAACGTACTAGGTTGCCTGTCCTGAAGCATTTCACGTATTGTAAATGTTAAATAAACGTTTCATTCAAGAACGCTTCACCATATCAATGTTTTTTCTTTGTTAAATAACACGTTTATCTGTTTATGTGGAGTGCCCACTATACAAGTCACTGTGAATGATCCGTTACTATAGAAATGCTAACATAATAGACTGAGCATCTTTCTATAAACCTGTGGGCCAATCAGATTTGTGAATTTGTTTTTCTGGATGTTGTACAAAGAAAGAAAAAGAAAAACTCTGGGGACTGCTAGCCGGCTGAGCCGACTTGTCTGCCTGGCAGCTGTGAATAAAATCTAATAACGAACATGTAATCTTATGTAATATCCCGGGATGCTCGGTACTAATTTGTCCCACTGCATGTGCAGAGGGATTAAAAGAAAAGAAGGTTAGTATAGATGGAGGACAAGTTAAGAAAAGGGTGGGTTTTAAGTGTCAGGGAACTTGAAGCAAATAAAGCTGTGGAGGTCTTGTGTGGTCGAGCGGCGATCCAAGAATGTGGTTGACATTTTGCTGCGAACTGAAGCAGACCATGACTTAGCTCCTCGTTACAAGTGCGGATCAGACCACCGGAGTATGTAAATAAATAATGCAAGGAGACCTTGAGTGGTGGCATCTCCTGCACTCCTGAGTGTCAGATGTGTGGCGTGACATGAGCTGGCCTTCCATTCATTATCAGTAATGAGGGGATATGCTTAGAGAACTGGGCTCCAGAGAGACTGCGATTATACGTGTAGAAAGAAGAGCGTGAGAGAGGAGTTTTCATGCCAGGGGCTGTGCGTTGGATGCCAGCTACCCCTTTAGCATCTGTGACTAAATTCTACTGCTGTGCCGCAAAGCTTACGCGACCGTGTTTGAATTTCAATTACGACGTATCAGCGTGATGAGGCACATATCTTTAGGTTGGGAGTATTTTTTCGGTGTGTATAGGCTCATTTGTTTTTAGGCTCATTGCTCTTCAAAAACTTTGTTACTGGAAGCAAGGAGCTCTCGATTCGCTGGCCTGAGCCTGTGCCAAGATAGCCACTTAAGCTCTGATTAAAAATTAATGCTCGAGTGAGAGAGAGGCAGATAGAAAAGAGGAGGGGGGAGGTGGTGATTATGTGATGGGAAGGGCGGCAGAACACGTGGAGCCTAGCTGTTAGGCTCTGGTTTCACTTAAAGCCTGTTTACGCTTTGGGCTTTTGAAGGAGTGCATTGCATGATCAAGCGACATGTGATACTATCCCTGATGTTCAGTGTACATGGCATTACTAACAGCACAGTGCATTTTGTCATTGAAATTGGCTCGGAAATACATTTTCCAACCTCAGTCTGAAGTCAAATACCACGACATCCAGAAATCATGTATTTAACTTTAGGACACAATAGTAAGCTCTGTTAACAATCCTTATTTACTCTCTAACAAAATACACCAAAGCCTTGACTTTGCCTCCAAACTCCTCCTCCACAAAAGCAGAAGTGAGAAAAAATACAGCACTTTGTATGTCTCCCCCCAACCACCACCACCTTCTTCAGAAAGAGTTCAATAACAAATCATCTCTCATTGATGGGCCGAATGTGCAGAGCAAAGGTCACGTCTGTACCAAAAGCTTCCCGGCATGCGTGTGAACCCTGGCATTGTGCAGGATCACTGGGATGAATCGCTGACGTGAATGAGGGGGGTTGGGGGTTCACTTTATTCTACTTTTCCTGTTTCGGTGGGTGTGAAAGACCCTTTAGAGGCCCTTTAGAGAGTCCTCAAAGCTGTGTTGTGCTCATCTCTGTCCATGCCCACCATGAATATTGCATTAACACATTCCCCCGCCATACACAGGCAGAGCAGACTCGCTCCCACTGCGAGCATATTCGGCGTGCAACGCGAGGCTTTCACACACCACGCCTGGGCTTCGTTTAGCAGCCGCCAGGCTTGTAACCTGCCAGCAACAACAAGCCTATATAATGTCTGTTAACTGTGGCAGGATGCTGTGGCGTTAGCAGATTGTACTGATTTTACACCATGCCACATATTGCTTTGTGCCCCAGGCAATGTTTAAAGCTTGTGGCAGGAAGTGAAGCTTAAAAGGAGAAGGAACACTGTATTTAGGGTTGAAGTAACCTCACTGTGTATTGGTCAAATTTCAAACCTTGTTGATAATGAAGTAAAAAATTACTAACTTTGTTGATGTGGGAAAAAAGACATAGGGTGTTCTCACACTTTGTGAATACTTGAGTCCACACCCAGGACTGATTCTGGGCTTGGTTGGGTTAGGGGCTGATAATCACAGGTTTGCAGGTTTCACGTATAAAATTTCTTCCAAACTGTGGATTGAATGCAAAATTCCATATGTCACTTTTATGCGCAGGTTTGCAAACCGGTAGGCAGTAGGATCATCCATTTTTCTTTGGTACCAACACTCAACTGGCAAAGAGCAGTGCTTTTTGGTTGCATCCCATGCCATTGTACCGGAATACCTACAAACCAGGAAATGTTCTCGTAAGATTTTTAGCCATGCAGGCTGGCACAAGATGTGTGTTTTACCCAATGTTCTCAGTGCAAGAACTTGCACTATAAAGCTGAGCTAAGTACATTGCCCCAGTCCTGTGAAAGTCTGGGTTTATATATCAGTAAGGCATTCCATCTCCTCTGCTGACCCTAACAGCTCTTTCCTCGCCATCACAAAACTTGAACAGGAAGTAACCTGACAAGTTGAACCAATCATGCTAGTTGGCATGCAGTGATGAGAGCAGCTACCTTCCACACCTTGATGTGGAAACGAGTCCCAGACTACCATTTTCAGGAGTACCAGGAATCGGTTCTCTGGACCACTTCTGAGATAGAAAACTGCGTTCTCATTTTACCAAACTTTCAGGAATCGTTCCAAACTCTTCCAGAAAAGTGTAAAAACAATCATAGAGAATCGGGAGCAGTGGAGCTATTTATCAACTCTTTTGATATGGTTGCTTTGAACTCCACTGATACTATACATAGAGAGCTCCATTTTCTTCCCATTTATGAGAAGATGGTGATGTTCAGCCTGATTAACGAGTCGAGCGACGTCAGCATGAGGCCGATCGATTTTCAGCTTTACACTCATTCGTGGGAATACAGGTCGTGCCCAGATCCCGACTCGGAGATTCAAGCACCTCCTGCTACTCTTGGTGGCTTACCTTCTCCCTTGCTTTTTACTATGCCGCAATTTTCTGTCCATTAACAGTGGTATTGTGCACTCAGCTGCATCATGTAGATATCTACATATCAGCCTCGTAGATATCTCTGAGCAGTGGATACTTGCTAGCATTGACAACAGAAGAGGAAGCACTCTTTCCCTTGAGAGATAGACAAGCAGGGTTAATTCTGCTGCTTCTGTTTATTATAGAGTAATTTCTTTTGACATGCTTTGTCATGCGTTGCCCTTTGCAGAAAATCAAGCTGAGGCTGCAGTTAAAGAAAACTCCACCCTGAATGACTTGCATATGAATCTTTGATTAACATCTCATCGTCAGTGGCATCCAAGATTTATTTCGTATTGATAATTTGGTTTAAACGTCTTTCATCGACATGTTGGTTTATTTTCAATCAACCGTTTCCTTTATTACGGGTTCCTACATTAATGGGTTTCAACTACCTACTGATAGAGGTGCTAGTGGGATTTAGCCTTTGTTTGATCTCTACCTAAAGAGAGAAATGCAGCAGCGCTTGACTTCTTTAGTCTTCCCAGCTCTCTCAACCTCGTCATCTGCTCAAACAGATCAGGTTCCAAAGCTTTCATGCTAATACTACCATCAACACCATCTTGCTAATCATCTCGTAGATCGCTAACTAGCTGAGCAGAGTCTTTCTTGTTACTCAGCGCTGCATTGCATTCTGGATTAGATTTTTTTTGTTGTTAATTTGACTTTGAACATGAGTGGAAAATGGTGAGCGAGAAAAGAAGCCCTTGATTTTTACTAGCTAGGCTGAGTGCGAAACCTGACCGTTATCTCTTGTGTTTTGAGATCTTTGAAGTATTTTTCTCGCATTAAGCAATATTGTAACTGTACTAGCAATAACAATGTCCCCTGTGATGTAAGGGGAATAATACAAATACATCACCAACCGAGATATTAGTCCTAGACTTGGTAGACACAATTTCTATAAAACATTTACTGCTCACAGGAGAGGTAGCAGTGAAGGTTAGATGAGGCCCTGTCCTGATTTCCCTACTATCCTCTCTCTTTGGTTCCTTGGCTGCCAGCCAAAAGCCTGGACTGTTAAGGGGATGTGTTGCTTTGTGCAAGGCTTCAGCTATGGCAGGAATTTCCCCTGAAGTCTGCTGCAGTCGGGCCCAGCGTGGCAGCCCCATGCCTTTAATTAAGCTCCAACCCTCAAAGAAAATACACTTCCAGCCACTTCGGGGTCACAATTTGAAGGTGGCTGCAGAGGCTGGTCTCGCGTCCCAGTTAAGCAATGAATCCATGAAGGCGCAGCCCCTGATCGTGACTGCGGTAATTAGAGAGCTGTTGGGTTTATATTTGGAAATGCATGTCTGCTTGTTTCTGGAGAGCGAGAGAGGCTAAAAATCTGCTGCAGCTGCATCAGCTCTTTTATTGGCGCTTGTTTTAAAGGCGTAAAGGCAAATGAACAAATGATTGTATATCAATTAAAACAAATCTAGCCGTCATTGTGAGGTTGAGCGTAAAGTGCAGCTTGGTATCTTCTTGCATGGAGAAACATTTTTCATATTTTTTTCAGTATTGTCACTCGGCATGTAATGATGTATCATGCGATGATAAATCGCGATACAAATTTATGATGATTTGAATCGATGAAATAAAAAATAATGAATCGTGATTATTATCAGGCTGCGTAATCTCTTAGTTTTTCCTAGCTGTAATTGTGTTGTTTAAACATAAGGGGGTGCAATAATGTAAAATAGCTGGAATACACGTGACCTCACCCTAGGCAGAAGTAACACAGCTCTAATGCCACGAAAATACACAGAAAACATTGAAAATGGGAAAGCGCTGTTGTGCGATTGACTGTATAAATCAGAGCTCTCTTTTTACAGACTGCCAAAAGCTAAAGAAAAGGGAAGCTAATGGAGGTAGTACAAATGTTCGTCAACATTTATTAAGGAAAGGCGTATTTGTTATTTACTTTTTCTTATTTAATTAAAGGAATATTTTAGTAAATAGCCTATTATATTTTAATCAAATTTTTACAAATTTATGTACATAATTATTGTTGGTTATTAAGAAAATAAAAAGTTTTTTAATTTAACAAAATGAATATTTAAGTTGATCAAGAATAAGAAAATAATTGTTGCATTTTTTTGGTGGTAAAATTTTCATCTTTTTTTTTTCAAAAAATAATATGGGAAAATCGAATCATAAACCCAATATCATGAATCAAATCGAATCATGAGTTGGGTGAATCATTACATGCCTAATTGTCACACATTTTCATGTATAATTTGATGTAATGGCGTGCCACATTTTGAGCTAAAGATACACGTGAGCTTTTGCCTTGTAGTCTGGTCCGGCTATAACTCAATGAGGAAATAATTCAAAATAATATAATTGTAATCCTATAGAGGAAACCCCCCTGGTTTACAAATTGTAATCATTGGTTACACCATTGCTGTGGTGTAAATGGAATAAAATGCTTTGGGAGGTGCTGTTATCACTTCAGGGTGTTCAGTAACACCACTTGGCATCAGGCTGCATCATGCTATACTGTCGTTGATTATTTTCCTATAACAGCATGCCCCATCTTGTGTTATTCCTTATGTAGGCTACACTATTAGACCATTACATGATCTTGTAACTTGTGTAAATTGTGATTGATGGAGTTCCCAGTGTATTCTGACACAAACACACACAAACATGCTTTCATGTTCAGATCCTTATCTTATGTTGGATATTTATCTCCAAATCTCTGCCTTGGGGAGGTTCAAGATGATAAAAACGAAACACTGCTCAGTGCCTCATTGTGTCATTTTTCTTTGTAAGCCTGCTGAATAATTAGCCTGTGAATTTTTTTTTTTTCGTCTAATAGCCATGTTTACTATTTACACTGGGAGTTCCAAGCGCAACCACCTCTGTCGAGGGTCAGAGCTCCCAGCGGGATAATCCACAGCCTGATCTGCTCGGCTCTGCTGTCTTTGTGCCATGGAGACGGAGGATAGAAGACGGTGGACTGGGGGGAGGGGATGGGCCGAGCTCTCATAAACACTCCGCTCACACTCCTCTCCCCTATCCCCATGTATGGACTAGTCTTTTCTCTGCACAAGAGGCCCGCTGAGCTCGTGCTTACGCTGTAACATCCATAGTACCGACCAATGGTACTCAGAGGCAGAAAACGCATTGTCAGCGTTTTTATTTTTGAAAGCGCTTCAAAATGTCAAACCATATCACCCACATGACGTTACAATGACAATTTACAGTTTTACAGTTTGCATGGTGGATTAATAAAGAGCGAAGCAAATCTCCATGGCAACATGTCTATCCGTTTCTTTCGGCGCAGTCTCAGTCTCTTTGACGTTTTTGCTCTCGGCTGCTTCTGAGGTGAGCGCCGTGCTCCACAGATGGACTCTATGAGCGTTAATGAGTTGTGGCGTGAGATTGGCAGGCGTCCAGGAGCCGCTCAATGAGGCAGAGCCGAGCTCTCTCTGCCTAACGTCACGGTTTATTCTTCACCGCAGTGCAGCCAAGCACCTGAGTTTGCTTCTGGAAAAGTACTCTTACACTCGACTCCAGCTGATCCTCTCCAGTCTCCACTCTCCATTCATCCATTGTCTGTTACTTTCTCAGATTCACCCCTCTTCCTAACAAAAAAACAAAAAGCGTAGAAGCTTAGCCGTCTTACCCCGGCTCCCATTCTGATAATTATCACGAGCAGCATTTAATTCTGCTCTCTGTGGTAGGAGCCCTAGAGGAGCCAATCTGACCTAGTTTCTGTGTGAGCTCACATTCAGAGAGGCTAAAACCATGTTTCCTGCGTCTTTGTCATGCCTCGTTAGCAAACAAGCAACTGCATTTTGCTTCTCTGATGAGCTGAAAGGCAGAACATTCTTTATTTAATCAACTTTAAAGTGAGAGTACTCTGGTGATGGTATGTGGATATGAATTTAAAATATCCAGAGCTTTTTCTTTCTTTTTTTACAGAACAAATACTCTACCAGCTTCTCTTTTATTAACTTAATACCTTCAAAGGTATAACATCCTGTAATAATAAATATGTTTGAGCATATTTTGAATATCAGGCGAGGACTAATGATAAAAGAAAAAGGTGTAGTGTGCTTCCCAGTCCCGTGTTTTGGTTGCCTGGAAACGGGACTCGGCTAAAAACCTGTTAACGAATATTTCACAAGCTTGTTTAATGCTATTTAAGTGCACTAATAAAGATGAACTGAAACGGACATGTTTATTATTATCATCTAATGTAGCACGTGGTGAAGCCATTAAATGTTTCTAGTGCGAGATGTTCTGATGTCTTCTCATATCACAAGTAAAAATATTATTCATGCACAGCTAGCTTTTTTTTTCTCCTTATGTCTAATTGATATGCAGTTAATTGTGACTGCACGTAGTAAGCAGGATAGTTTTATGACAGCTTGCTCAGTGTTTCATACCTGCATGATTCCAAAAGGATTTTGTCAGCTGTTTACGCTAATTAACCCACCTAGTAAGAAGCAGCAGCTAGATCACCCTTGGGCTGATGTGTGTAGTGCAACACGTTGTCTGATTGGAAACGAGTAACTCGCGCTATAGCTACAGCCTCGAGTCGCGAAGTGCATTCAATTTAAACATCGCTACAGATGAACTTAAATGTCCAATGAGTAACTACGAATAAAAAAAAAACAAATAGTCTGGACAGGATACTGAATTTGTCCATTCAGAATATATAATATATTAGATTTAATGATGTTATGGTTTTAAATTTTATAGTATTGTAGTTTAAATGTATCACTGTATTTGTATGCAACCATTAAAAGAAAATCACATGAAACACAAAATTTATTATCCTTTGAACATTTTGTTCATTTTAATTGCGCCTGGACGTCTTTAAAGGCGACAACGAAATAATTTAACATCTTGCAACGATTCAACTGATTGCTGTATGCTGACATTTTCTGCTCGAAATCACCACTGATGATGATGATTTAATTCCAGAGATGGTGAGGCTGATTAGGGTAAGGATTCACTATCAACTTTTTTAAGGTCTCCAAAAGAATCCATTTGGGATCTGATTTGAGAAGGATTGTTTCACTGAACCCTCAGTCCTCTATCATTTTGCTACTAATAGTGGAGCCCCTCCGCGCGCAAAGCGGAACCCCATACTTAAGAGAGTGCATCGACCTGATTTTTGATGGCTTGACTGTACGATGTCCATACGTACGTGTACCACCACAGGGGACCCGATCATAAGTGCAAGGCAACGTATCTCATAAACACTTGACCACTGGACAACGAAATTTGT
>JAOTRR010000004.1:4683394-4696863 GCA_028570945.1 Gogo arcuatus
TCTCTCTCTCTCTCTCTCTCTCTCTCTCTCTCTCTCTCTCTCTCTCTCTATCTACTCAATCACCAGGTTATTTGTACAACTAAGGAATAAAAAGTCATCTATTGCACCTTTAATACACACACACAAATACATGATGTCACATGATTCGACATCTCATTTATATGAATACGCATATTTTCAATGCATTAAAACATAAACTTAATTTTACTTCCCAAAATCTATTAAACAACTGTTAAACGATAATTTAATTATATAAACCTCTGTATAAAGTATTCATTTAGATTTTGTTAAACGCCTTTAAAAACAAGCGTTGCAAAATGGCTGCTTTATTAGTTGTGCATAATAAATTCAATTATATTCTTTGTTACTTATTACTTTAGTTTTAATTTGTGATCGCTGATTGTTTCAGATCAGTGTACATTGTGTTCATTAGTTTGTGTCATTTCAAAATAAAAAAATCTAGCTAGCTATAGTTCTGTATAGGCGTGTAATGATATATCGTACAAAGATAAATCACGATACAAATTTGATTATTTGAATCGAAATAAAAAATGAATTGTGGTTATCAGGCTGCGTAATCTCATAGCTTTTCCTAGCTGCGATTGCATTGTTTACGTACAATAGTGGGACTATACGTGACTTCACAGTAGGTGGAAGTAACAGCTCTAATGCCGCGAAAACAGTAAACAGATCTAAAATGGGAAAGAGCTGTTGTGTGACTGAACGGTATGAATAAATGTAACAAGAAATCAGAGCTCTCTTTTTACAGACTGCTGAAAGCTGAAGAAAATGGAGGCAGTAGAAATGTTCATAAACGTTTATTAAGAAAAGGAATGTGTTAACTTTTTTCTTTTTTTTTTTAATAAAATGAATATTTTAGTTAATAGGCTATTATATTTTACTCCAACCTTTACAAATGTGGGTCATTAATTATTGTTGGTTATTAAGAAAATGAAAAGTTTTTTTTTTAATTTAACAAAAGGAATATTTAAGTTGATAAAGAACAGGAGAATAAATGTTGCTTTTTTTGGTGATAAAGTCCTCCTTTAGTTCATTCCAAGAAAATAAAATAAAACAGTTTTCTTGTTTTCCTAATAAAACAAACATGGACCTTATAGGTTCTCAAATCTCTTCTTTTATTTAAAAAAAAAAAAAAGCATGTGGTTAGTGTGTTAGATAAAGGTGATATTTACCCTTAACATTTACCCCTTTGACCGTTTTCCCCTGCAGTCTTTTTGAAGCTTTCTCTTTTCCTTGATGTCTCTGTAATCACCTCCACTTAGCCATCAGTGACAAGTTACTTCACTTCCATTTTTTCACATCGCTCTCTTTCCTGACATTTCAGAGAGAAGCTCGAGGGATTCCCTAAGTGTCAGTTTTGCGATAACAGGACACGAGAAGTGCTCTGTACTCCGCAGCCCGGCTCCAGATGGTACAAACGTGCGCCTGACCTGCACTGCGCTGTTCTAGCAGGGAGGGCAGCTGCAGGTTTTCAGGCTTGAAGGCTCGGACATCTGTGAGAGATTAGACGACAGCTCCTCAGTGGCGTTTAGCTTAATTAATCAGTTGCAGGCTGGTCGTGTCCTGACCAGGAAGTGCTGTCACCTCGGAGTGGTCTTTTTATCTTTTTACAGGGTGAGGGAAGAAAAAAAATCGAAGAGGGAAAAGTGGTTTAGGATGCCTTATAAGAAATGTTGTGATGTGATGGTTAACAGGATCGCTTGTATGTTTATACGGGTGTTAGGGTTTGACGTTTTCACGAGATACCTTGGTCTAAAAAGTGAAATCGTTGTATATGGAGCAAAGATCAAATTACCTAATCATTGTTCTTTCTTAGGAAGGTTATTTTTTGGAAGCTTTTTCTCCATAAAATCACTTTTCACTGTCTGTATTTCTCTTGTTGCTGTTTCTGTTATAAGCTGAAAGAGAGACTGGCTGCAAGGAAAGGTGGAGCTCTGATCTTTAAAACAGTCTGACTAGCTTAGCAGTAGTGCTGCACTGCCTAGCTAAAAGGGTTGAGATGGCACGGTACCAATTTTTAGTTTCCGATACCGATACTCGGCCGATTCCGATGTTTTCTTTCACAGCTTTTTTTTTTTACTGAATCACTTCACAGTTAAACTTATTCACACACAAATCACTTGCATGGTAAATATATTAAAATATAATGTGTAAATGTAATAAAATAATCCTATCAAAAGTAAAACCAGTCAGGTCTCTCTACATCTAAACATTTCCAGTTCCAAAAATAACGAATTGCTTTTCCAAATCCAAGTCCAATCTTTTGCCATTTGTTACAGAATCTGATATCTCATCCACCATTTCCTGCTACTTTCAGCCCAGCAGCGATACTGGGTATCAGATTTGTGCCATCCCTACAAGAAAAAATATTTGTTTGGTTTAGTTTTGGTCAACAACGCTATGATGATGTCTGCCATAAGGTTATGAATGTGTTAGGAGTCGCAGCAATGTAATGTAACGTAATGTAATGTAGCTAAAGAGTTTTCAGCGAGCTGAGAATAATGGAGGTGCTGTAATATGATTGAGGGCGAGTCCAGAGGGAAAAATATCGAAACTAGAAAGGCACTCAGTAGAGTGCATACCTCTGCCAAGCCACATATTATCAACATCAAAATCAAATCACTTGAACCTAGGGTAACACTAAAGCTGTCCACCAAATTTCATCCAAATCCGTTCACTACTTTTCGAGTTACATTGGGAACAGACAAAAAAGATCCTGGATCCGCATACGTATCCGGATTAGCATCAAAATCTAGTCTATTGTTCCTCGGCCCGTAGCTCACCTTTCCTCAAAATTTCATCAAAATCCGTTCAATACTTTTCGAGTTACGTTGGGAACAATCAATCGAACGGAGGCGAAACCATAATCTCCTCCAACAAAGTTGTCGGAGGTACCTGTTTTTGTGGAGTTGCCGCTAGACACACACAGGATGAGAAACTAGGTTTAGGACGATCGGCGATAGCATCATGAATCGCTGATAGATTCCAACCTTCAAGTCGGATGATTTAAATGCCCGTCGGAAGAACGTAGTGTTTGCAACTTTAAGATCAACATAAAGAAAGTGGGTTGTATTTCATAATATGTTCATAATATCCTTTTCGTCTGAACCTTAATAACCTGCTGTGTGACTTCAGAGCAGAGCAACAAAACCTCTTGCGCTCGTCCGTGCCGCCGGACCGATAAAGCCAGGAATGTCTTTGCGATCAAAACATGAACGAAGATTTAAAGAAAACGCTCGTGTTTTATATAATTGTATACGATACCAAAAAACCTGACTAAACGGTAATGCTTCAGCCGACCTGTATTTCTGCTCTAATGGCGTGATGAGGAGACGTTTTTCTGACCACACCCCTTTCTTTCTCCCTCTCAAAACCACAAACGATACTATCCTCAGCACAATAGGACAATGGCATATTGTTCTCACAAGAATAATGCGAGCTACTAGAGCGAATAAATAAATAAAACAGGTACGCGATAAGAAGGAACCGTCTATTCATACACTGTGATTAAACATGACACCATGACAAGTTCTTCAGCGTGAAGCTGAATGCACAGATGTATGTGATGACACCGCAAGTGATAAACGATGACTTTCACGCTCCTCGCCTGCCGTCTGAGCTGATGGATGCGATGTAGTAAAGATCAAAAGACATGAAAGAATATAACATATCCAACCTGTTAAGAGCGTGAGCAGAACCGTATGTCCTGATGCTGCTCGAGAACATAACACACTAATTAAGCCTGTACATTTATTTAATCAGATAACTCGGTTTAACGCGCGCGTGGCGGTTTTTTCTGTCTGCCCTTATCTGCCTTTGCAATCTCCTCAGGACAGATGCTGCAGACGTCAGTGTTAATTATTTACAATGTGTAGGGTCAAAGGGCGTGCTCCTTTGACTAGGGTTAGCCTTTCAAGCTTTAGACTGCTAAGCCTCTCCGAGTTTAGTGGCCTGTGAAAGGGAGCACGGCTGCTTCAGTTAGTTTACAGGCATCGAGCTTTGACTAAGCACCGGTTTGAACGGCCCTGCCCTTCTACGGCTTTGTACTAATCGTAGCTTTATTTTCCTGTTTTTGTCCTTTGTTCATCTCGTATACTGTAATCTGTTTTACATTTATCAAGTTGGATACAAACACATTTATTCATAAATGACTCCCAGGAAATGGGGCATCCATGAAAATCTAGTAAGTTCAGAAAAACGTTCGTATCCCACGACAGTTTGTGTAGATTTTCGCATTTAATTTGAGCCTCGATTGATCTTGAAATCGTACACTTTCCACGAGTTGCTGCAATTTTCTGACAATTTTCTGACAAATAAGTCTAGCTATTAGGGCTGGGCGATATGACAAAAATATATCACGATACGATACACGATGTATCACGATATACAGTATGATTTAGCTAATGAACTGTCAGGAAGACAGAAGTGCTGCATTAAAAATGAAGAAATTTTAAATGGAATTTGATACTGAAAAAGAGGGGGAATAGGTTTAAAACAATACAACAAATCATCTGCTTTCATTCGGTTTCATTTATCATCACAATACCGATGATATCTTGGACGTAATTTATAAGCATATCAATAATATATCTCCCAGCTATGAAGTTAGAACAAAAAGTAATGTCACCGTACAAAAAGGAGGAAGACTTGAGGGGTGTCTGGTACCTGATGCGCTGCAGTGGCTGAGCTGCGTTACTGGAAGGTTTGGCACTTGCCACGCGTAAGAGGCGCTCTTTCTCTAAGAGATTTGCCTTTTCTGGAGTTTTGTGTGCGTAATTTGCAAGTGACTGGCATTTAGCAATATACGCACGTCAGGATGAGGATGAACATTGTTGATCCTGCTGTAAATCTGGCAGGAGTTTTTAGTTTGTTGTGGCCTACAAAAACATTTACACACAACTTTACTAAAAGATTGACTCTCAGTATGAACTAATCCTGTTTTCTCTTTATAACTGTTATCATTTCTTCCCTTTAGGGCAAGATGTGGGCGTTTGGGAAATTGGTATCGATGCGTTGAGGCCCCTGTTTCCCCTACTCCCCACCCCCTGGAAGTCTGAGCAATCAGACATTACAGTGACAGACTCGGGGAGCTGGCACTAAAATGTCCCTAAGTGGTGGCACTGCAGGCGGGAAAGGTGTGGACTCGAATGCGGTGGACCCTTACGACAGCGGTGATGAGTGGGACATCGGCGTCGGCAATCTGATCATCGACCTCGAAGCTGACTTAGAGAAGGACAAACTCGAGATGTCTGGCTCCAAGGAAGCGGGTGGAATGGCAGCTCCGCCCAGCGCTGTCGCTGCTTTGCCCGACAATATCAAGTTCGTGAGCCCCGTCGGCACCCCTCAAGGCAAAGAGAGCAAATCGAAATCGAAGCGCAACAAGAACTCCAAGGACAATAGTACCAAGTCTCCAGCAGGAGACGCCGTGAAAAAAGAGCACCAGGGACGAACCCAAGTGGAGGTTACTGGTACGACGGGTAGTTCAGGAGGCGCCGGGAACGCCACGCCCGGCAAAGGCATGGAGAAGGGTGGGAAGGCGCCCCGCGGTGTACCAAATAGCAAAAAGGACAAGGAGGTATCGAGCGGGAAAAACAAGAAGGAGAAAAGCGAAGGAACGGTTGCCGTGGTCGCTATCGAGAAGGAGGTAGCTGCTAACGCTCAAGCACTTGGGAACAATACGCGCAGCACCTCCTTCGACAGTACTCAGAACGTGGACATGGCCGTGACGGAGCCACATGGGAATAACACCCTGGAATCTGTAGGAATAGTACCATTGTCCATTAAATCGGAACCCGAGGACATGGATAACGGCGAGTGCCGAACATTAAAGAAAGTGAAAATGGAAAAGGTAAGTGTGGACGTTTAACGTTTTTATTATAACACTGTTATAGTTCTGGCACTTTATGGTGGTCAGATATAGTAATAATTTGAAGATGAACATATGAAGAGTATGAGACCTCTGATTAAAATCATGACTTTGTGAACTGAAGAGAGGAATCGAGTTGGTTGAAGCTCGTAGCGCGACAAAGAACCGAAACCTTACCACAAGAATGCGTACAGCTTTGATCCACTCCAGTCTCCTGAGATTGTAGATCTGAACGGCCTTGTAGTGCTGCAGCGCCGTACGACGAGAGACTCTTTAAAGACGTGATAGAGAGCCAGAATGTGTTGTTGAGAGAGGAACTCGCGGGAAGTGCTGTGTGTAGATTTAAATGAAAAATAGCTCAATCATTTCTTTACACAGTTAATGAAACTGCAAGGACGCCCGGCTGCAACAGAGCCATGTGTTGGCATTAAGGGATTTGAGGAATCGCTTTGCACTATACAAAAATACTGTTTGTTATTTTACGAATGCACACATTAGTCCATGCCTCTGGTTTTATCCGTGTGGAAAATGAGTGATGGGAATTGTCATGGTCCGCTTTTAGCTAAATTTTGTAAGACTGATGACATCAGAGATGTGTTAGCTCTTCAGCAGCGACATTTTTACCATTTGAGGGAACAAGTCGCTATTTGACAATATCACTGAATCTCTGAGAATGTGATACGGTTTTGATTCAAAAGGAAATGATTCAGCATTTGACAATACGACTGAATCTGATGTGATTCGATTTAGGGTTATACCTGACCGACTTTGTTCACGCTTCCGTTTAAAAATATGAACCGGTTGCGTGTCCTGTTTTTGATTTATAATAACCGATTTATGACTGTTGCCGTGAGTCATTTTAATCATTTAATGTTGTTGCCTTTTGATACGTTATGACATCGATTCTTTAGGCAGCGATTCGATGTTTGACGATGCCACCAAGTCTGATATGATACGATTTCAGTTTATAAGGCAATTGGCTTCATTTTCATAAATTAGCATCATAAATTGCTTAATTCATCAGTTTCATGTAATTTGTTACCACAGTTAACGCACATGGGACGGCTTGATTTTGAGATATTAAATGAATGACTGGATAATTAGTAACAGCCTGCAGTAATGCTGTCAGAAGTTGTTTTAGGAAAATACTCAACAGCAGGACAAAGTGGAGTAGCTGTTGCATTCTGTGGTACTTTGTAACAGTAACTGTTGCACAAAGCTGATTATTTTCCAATTACAGCATGACTCTGTATACTACAGAAATTTGCCAACACTAATGAGTTTTTGTTAAGTAAAATACAACACATCATACCTTTTTTTTTTATCCATTTATAGCTACATTTAATGTTGTAGAGCATCCTCGAAACAGGTTCACTTACGCTATAACAGCTACAAACAGCTATCTAAAAGTTAATAAGACAGAAATACAGCTTGTGTTACTATCGTGTTACAGCTCGTTATGGTTCTTCGTGAGTTTCTTTCTCGCGGGCTGGTTTGAGGTTCTGGTTTAGCACTTGAACATACCGCTTCGTTTTCTCGTCATCTAGCTAGCAGTGTTGGACAAGCTGCGTGGAAAGAGTAGTGAGCTGTTACTGTATGTTAAATGAAGCTCCACTGCACTGAAGCGGAGAAAGCTAAGCTACACCAACATGGCAAAAGTAGTTTACTGCATCAGATGCTGTTTTTTAAAATTTGTTTAATTGAACCAACTTCATGCCAAGTCAATGTGATCAATATAATTGTTAAACAGATACGTCGGTTTAAAAAAAAAAAAAGGTTCGGTTCAATTGTTTGTGAAGCAGTAACCCGTGATCATGACTCTCACTGCTCCAAAAGCAATTTGGCACCAAAAACAAACAAAAATAAAATCCTGTGCTGCACGTAATAACAAAATGCAGGTGTTGATAGGGCGTGGAGGTTCTTTTATGTGTGTGTGTGTGTGTGTGTGTGTGTGCGTGCGTGCATGCACATATGGCTGTGTTAGCATAGTTTGCTGCGTTTACATCGCCCCCATGATGTCAGTCATATGGAAGTGCTTCTGTGGCTACGCGTCACCTTGGCCTTCGACATGCGCCGTCAACGCGCACAAAATTCAGTTAAAAATACTTCAGCCTTTAGTTTTATTTAGACCGCAGCAGAAAGATCCGCTGTGCTCAAGCTTCACAAATGCTCAGGAAAACGTAGCTTATGCTACCGCGCTACTTGATCAATGAAAGAGCTTCGCTACTGAACGCTACTGAAAAATGTAGTTAAACTTGTAACACTGTTACTTGTAGAAAAGCTACTGCCCGTCACTGCTAGCTAGCTCGTGTCGCTGAGGAAACTGGGATTGTCCACTAGGAATTGTGGGGTTTGGTGTTGGATGTATGGACTGTATGCAGACGGGGACATGATTTTTAATCGCATGATAGACTACAACTACCACCAGGTAGAACAGTGATGCACCATCGATTCACCTCTCACTCGCACGTCACACTGGACAGCCCTGCGTTTTTAATCCGTCGATGTCAAGCGTTCAACCGTACAAGTCCCTGTGAACGGGCTGTTACTATAGAAACGATATCGTATTTGAACGAGCGCATTAACGTAAACCTGGTCAGAGCTGCTGTTATAGCAAACTAATCAACACCTCAACACCTGACCAATCAGCGTTGAGAATTGAGCAGCTCTGCAACTGAGGAGTAGCAGAGAAGTAATGAAGGTCGGATTCTTGGACATTAAAAGGTTTCATCTGTTAAGTGTCTCAGCGGGATTTCTATGAGCCGATTAGTGAAGCAGTCGCTCGCAGAGGTGTCGTGTTAGCGGAAAATGTCACGTTGATAAACACTCGGTGTAACGAGATGACGTTCGAGTTCTTGGCTCTCGGCGAGTCGTGCGCTAACGCTGCCATTTTGAGACGAGTTTCTGCCGGTGACCTCTGAGTGACTCTTCAACCTGCATTCCAGCGTCCCAGAGTACGAAATCTCCCTGCTGCATTAAAACACACACACTGTGCTTTTCAGCTCCGAAAGAAAGATCTGTTGTAATAACTGGACTGTTTTATGTACACACAGGCCGTCCTCGGCAGTCCTCCAGAACATTTTCGAGTGGATAAAGTGTATAAGGTGGTGAAACGTCTCAGTGTTTCATGTGAAAATGATCGCGGATCTGGAAACAAAGCTCTCTTCCTCGGAATGTTTTTTTGTTTTGTTTTTTAGAGCTTGGTAAGGCGAGGACGAGTGGTTCTGGACTAGTGTTGGGGGAAGGGCGAGCCTTGAGTTTACGCTGCTAATTCAGCTCCTGAAGAGAGAGAGAGAGAGAGAGGGGGAAAGGGAAAGGCAGCTGTCTCCTATTGTCGGCTGCCGGATTTCCAGCATGCCTCATTTCACCTTTCAGCAAGACAGCTCAAGGGGGGGTAAACAAACAAAAGCCTGATAAATGAAAGAACTGTCGGTCACCTCAAGTCGCTACAGCTTCTTTAAATAGAAATCGGATGGGTTTCCAGTCGGTCTGGTCAGTGGGTTAATAATAAGACAGGAGTGGGTTTTTCTTTCCCTCAGAGAGGGGGGTGGATTGGAAACACTGCCCTGGTGCAAAAGAAGGCACTTCAGGAGAAACGAAATGGAAGAGGAGGAGGAGGAGGAGGGTCGACTTTGGACTGGTTGAAAGGCGGAAGTCTGTAACCTCCTACACACCGAGTAGCTTGTCACAAAAAAGATACTTCCTTACATTGTTGATAAGACAAAAGGAATTTGTTGCTCATAATGAGAACAAATCCTCAAATCGTAGCAGTGCAAAGCATAAAAGAAACAAGTGAGAAAGAAGTGCATGTGTGCCAGATGTAGTCCGGGGGAGGGGGGGGACACACAACAAAGCCAGAGACGGCGAATCATAAAGTCTGTAATAATTCGAGCATCAGGTCTTGTAGATATAATCACAAGGGGTTGGAGGGGTTGAACACCAGAAGCGAAAGTTTTGTTGTTTGTGGTGACGGTAGAGAAGAAGAAACATTTGTAAAATTATAAAAACGTTTACCTCAGCTGTGTTTGTTCAGTTTATTAATGCCTGTGTTTATTGTACCCTCAGTTTACTGTCTCCGATCTGAAGGTGTTAAGTTTCCATAACAGTACGGTCCGGACACGGGAACACCTTCAAGACAGATGACTCTGCACTCTTCGATTTCTCACAGACATGACCGTTTGTGGGTTTTATTTTCTCCTATTATCGTTAATAGAAAGAAAGAAAAAGAGACGCTGGTGAGAGATCGACTGTTTCTAGTTGTTGTTATAAGCAATTAAAGGAACCGTCTTGTCTCGTGGCTGTTAAGCGTAACTACAAATGGTTAAAAAGTTTGACGTGTCTTTCTTTAATAAATTTAAAAAATGAGATCGTTGGAAAATCTTTGCGCTAAAAGAGGAATAAAACACTTCTCGGATGCGCTGTTATAGGAAAATAATTAACGTTGGCGTAGTAACAGGAACTCTGCATCGTGTCGAGCCGCAAAGCATCACACCACCTTTGTAGTGGTGGATTATTTTCCTATAACGGCATACAACATTGTTAATCGTGGTTCATTTCTTTTATAATTTAGAATTGTAAAATTTAATAATACTTTCGAAGTTATGAGCATGAACACTTCTTGGATATGTAGTGAACGTTTTCTATCTGTGCTGCAGTGTTTTAATTAGTTCTTACACTCAGATCTTTGTCTTTGTCAAATTAACACGCAGCCATCTAATAATAACAATAATAATTTTAAAAAAGTCTTAAAGCTGCTTGTGTTGCTTGTAGTTTGTCGCTTGTGGGTGTTGACTATCGAGCGGTTTTTGTTTTTTAGTTCTGATGAACAACAGAACCTGTATATAGCTACTATTAAAGCTACCTCGTTAAACACAAACTGAATAACTCGCTAATCAGTGTGAAAACTGCTTGGTTGATTTGCGTTACATACTGTTGACAGATTAGCCTAGCTAGCTAACTGTACTAGCTACGCACACTCATCAAAGGCACCAGCGATCTCTGCTGCTTTTTTCCCCAAGCGTTATTTTCCTTCATAATTTCTCGATACGCATTTACCGAGAGATCGTATATGACCGGATAAGATGAAACCGTGGTTATACGTTTTTCTTCCTTTTTTTTTTTTTTGCCTGAAACTGTAAATGGGAACAAATCGCAGATAGGAATAAAGTTGTGAGCAGAGAACTGATGAAACGTTGGACCACACAAAGCTTTAGGATTGGTCCGAGAAATCGTTCAAGCCGATCGTTTGGATTTGTTGGTTTACGACTAAATAATAAAATTGAGAATCTGAATTTTGTTGTCGCTTGTCGTGCTTTTGCTTGCTGTCGTCATTGAAAAATACGCAAAACGGTAGTAGCTGTAGCAGAAGTGTTTTATTCTGTATGTTTGGTGGATAGGTGGCAGGTTGGGTTAACAGACCGGAGGTGCCGAGTTTCATTCTCATCAGTCGCCTTTCAGAGAAACGTGGTGTAAATAAGATCTGTGGTGAGAGATTTGAGTTTCAGGTTATTCACCCTGCACCGTTTTATATTCCTCAGCATCGCCTACTCGCTGCGTCACAAGCGAACTTCACAAAGCCAGAGAGTGAAAGGCAGTCATTAGTGTACTGAGGTGACGCTACACAGCCCCGAGGCTCACCTCGACTGGGAGCTGTTAATCCACACGAGCAAAAAAGCAGGCCATTCAGTCCGATCTTCTTTTCCTACAGTCTTGCTGCTAAGAGCGCAGTAAAGCCAGAGCTGTGATGTATTAATAATAAGCGCACAGGCCTCGAGGTGTTGCCACACTGCGTGGAGGAAGAGCACAAGTCTGCTGACCTGGAAAGCAAATTCGTACGGGTCTAAAACAATATCGTTCACCCATGTGCTTAATTATGGAGGCGAGTTTCTGTAAGAGCCTGTAATTATTACCGCAGTGTGCGTTTGGTTTCTTAGATACAGGGACAATAAAAGTGCTCGAATTTTCACCGGCGCAAAGACAAACATCGGAACAGAAATCAGATCGGATTCTGCCTTTCTGATCGTTTCAGAATTGAGGATTTAGCACCATCATCACCACAACTTGTCATTTCCTGTCTCTAAACACAGCGTCTTCCGAGATGTTTGATAATTCAGTAAAGGCTTCTGATTAGGCAGGTAACGATTCGCCCAATTCATGATTCGATTCACGATATTGGGCTCATGATTTGATTTTCTCACGATATTTTTGAAAAAAAAAATTAAATGAGAAGAATTTTACCAAAAAATGCGCCATTTATTTTCCTATTCTTTATCAACTTAAATATTCCTTTTGTTAATTTTTTTTTTAACTTTTCTTTCATTTTCTTAATAACCAACAATAATTATTTGCCCACGTTTGTAAACGTTGGAGTAAACTATAAAAGCCTATTAACTAAAATATTCCTTTTGATTTCTTGCTAAATCTGTTTGTAGTCAATCACACAGCAGCTCTTTATTATTTTAGTTCTGTTTTTGTGTGTTTTCGCAGCATTAGAGCTGTGTTACTTCTGCCCAGGGTGAAGTCACGTTTATTCCTGATATTGTACGTTATTGCTCCCTCTGCTGTCTAAACAACGCAATTACAGCGAGGAAAACCTCAGCCTGATAATAAAAATGTGATTCGTTTTTCTCATTTCACTAATTTCAAATTGTTGTAAATTTGTATTGCAATTTATCGTCGCACAATATATCATTACATGCCCACTTCTGATTGGTCAGAAGGTGTTTAGGTTTCTGTAACCTGGCTGAAATTCAAATTTGCAGGTTTATATTAGTGTGTTAGTTTACTAAACGTGCTCATTCTAATACGTTTTAGTTTCCATAGCAGCAACGTACTTCAGGGTCTTGTACGGTGGACGCTCCACGTAATCCAAGAGTAATAATAAACGGATGTAAAAACGTTGTTTAACGAGGAAAATATATCGTTGATGTGTAGGTGTGTGCGAGGCGATGCTTATTTAACATTTGGAAGGAGTCTCCAGTGTCAGCACTTTAACACTTCAGGACAGAGGAGGTTCTGGTTTCTCAGTAACATAAGACGTGTGTGTTATTTCGGTGTTAACTTTGAGAGAGTTAAAAGGGGTGGTGGAGAAGGAGCAACTGTTTATAGCTGCTATAACGTAAGCAGTCATTTGTTGGATGTTCCACAACGTTAAATGTAACTGTAACTGGATAAAAAGCATGACGTGGTGTTCAGTATTGAATTTTGCAATAATTGGCAATTTGCTGTGGTATAAGAGGAATAAAACATTCAGGCTGTGCTGTGGGAGGAAAATAATCACCTTCACAGTGGTAAGAGGAACGCCGGGCTACATCGCACCACCCTGTCATTGATTGTTTTCCTGTAACAGCACACCTGAAGTGCTTTATTCCTTACATGCAAACAAACCCCACATTCTGTCTCCTCTTCGCAGTCAGTTAATGTGTACGGTTTTGGATTAGTCCAGTCCTTGAGGTGTGTAGACGATCAGTAAAAGTTTTGGAAAAAGTATAAATGTTCTGGTGTCAAGGAAACAGTGTTACCTTTGGACGTTGTGTGTGTGTGTGTGTGTGTGTGTGTGTGTGTGTGTGTGTGTGTGTGTGTG
>JAOTRR010000004.1:4717437-4728734 GCA_028570945.1 Gogo arcuatus
TCTAGTGCTAGTTCTTCTTCTAGTTCTAGTGCTAGTAGTGCTAGTTCTTCTACTAGTTCTAGTTCTTATGTGAAATTTGGCGTCATTGATCTCGTTTTTATTTTGTAATAGAATATTGTGAACTCGTAAATGGTGATAAAAGGTCAGGCAGTTCTAGTGATGTATGTAGTGATACAGAGGGGTGACGTTAATTAGTGCTAATGAAGCACCTGGGCTGGAATCCAAATTTGGTTCAGACCTTGCTTTTACTCCTTAAAGGTCCAGATAGAATTCTAAATTGTGGTTTTCCCTAAACATCCTTTACCCCTATTGCGTGTACATTCAATCAGTCTGCTGTAAATAGAAACCCAAACGCATCTTTACAAACATCCTAAAGGACATTTATGATCTTTGTGAAAAGATTTGGAGATGGAAATACATTAACAACGTGAATAGATATATCAAACACTCAAAAACATGTAATAAATATAGTAGGTTATATAAAATAAAATATTTCTCTCTATCAGTCGGCTCGAGTCAATAACACGTTTCCGTCATTCTCCGTGTTTCAGATTATTAGTTTATAGTGTTGTGTTTAGCTCATGTCCTAAATAGTATATAGTAGGTCAAAACAGCGAGCCAGCAGTGTGAAGAATAGATTACGTGCGCTAACTTCCCGAATGAGTGCAGGCCTTGCGTGTTAAATGTAATGTGTTAAACCATTTCACTGCCATTAGGCCAAAAATCTCTCCAAAGTCTCTCGAGATGGTGTAGGCTGAAAGTGGTGGTGTTGTTGGGGGAGGTATAGCAGGTCTTATTTTCTGCAAGTGCTGTAGATCTTGACAGTTGGATGATGACTTGCTTGCGCTGTTCACACACCAGCCACTGCTTTGGCAAGTCACAGTGATCATAAATCACCAAGTGGTTAAGATGACATTAGATTTTCGCCTCGGCGTCATGTTTCACGCCCAGGCTCAAAGAAAGTAATGGAAATTTTGAGCCTGTTATGATCTCACTCCAATGTGATAATTACTCCATTGCATTTCTCCAAGGGTGAATGAGGCCCTTTTTTCTCTCCGTGAATCTCCTGATGGCTTTCCTCTTATCAGAGCCAGAATTCCACCCAACCCGAGACATTAACTCAGCTAAACGTCTCACCTTTTTTTTTTTTTATCGTCATGCTTTTGTGCTTGTTTCATTTTATTCTTTCTTCTGTTGTGCACAAATTTAATCCCATAAGGCTTTCCATTTTAATTTGTACTGCATTAAACAGCCTTGTCTTCTGTTCTGTTTGGCTCGCAGATGCGGTTTGTCTCATTTCCTGTTATGGATGTTAAGATACTTTTAGATTTCCATGTTATTAAGGATCAGTGTGGTCATTTTTCATCCAAGTACTTACTGTCTTCTCTGACTAAGTGGGTTTTTCTTCTTTCTCTTTCCCTGGTTATGCAGATGGAGTCTCCGGTCTCTACGCCGGCCCCACCTCCGCTCCACCTTTTAGCCTCGGTGGGTAACAGCGACATCGCCTCGCCGTGTGAGCAGCTGATGGTGCGGACGCGCTCGGTGGCCGTCAACACATCCGACGTGGCACTGAGCACAGAGCCTGAGTGCCTGGGGCCCTGCGAGCCTGGAACAAGCGTCAATCTGGAGGGCATCGTGTGGCAAGAAACCGAGGACGGTAAGGATACTGCGGATGTTTCGATCAGTGTGGAACCTCTGTTTAGGTTGGCTGTTGCCATGTGCTGCTAGCCATGAACATTTAATTATGTTTAAGATGACCAGTATCGGCGACTGTTGTCATTAAAATGAGATCGAGGTTCCGTGAATTGCACCTGGACTCACGAGCTGTGTAGTGAAAACCCTGATGAGCGCACGTTCTCTGCATGCTCTTCACTGTATTTACTTATATTGTATGAAGATGCTGCAGTTCCATTTCTTGATATTTTTGTCAAGGAGCGCCATATCATGGCTGATCCTGCGCTCGGACACAACTTCCTAACAAGACTGGATATACGAGGATAGAATTTAAAGATGCATTAGTTAAGTTTTTTTTTTCTTCAAGATTAGGCCTCTAACAAGTTAGGCGGGCTCGACGTTTGAATGATGCCCGCCCATGTTCACGAAGCTCCGCCCCAGGATCTACGCCAGGGCCGCAGAGTCTCTCTGAAATGACTGACAGGAGGTGTATCCAAACACAAACAATCATTCCGGACCGGAAGACCGATTTCCGAACAGGTTTTTCTCAGCGACTTGATACTTTTACTAAGGCCACAACTTAATCCATTATTTTTTTTATGATGTTCTATATATCTTCCAGGCTATTTGTAGAAGTAAGGAATTAAACAGTTATTGCACCTTTAGCTTGTACTGTAGTGTCCGTATATGTGACAAAGGCTTCTTCTTTTGCATCTTCTACACTAGGCTTTACATCACATGGTATTGGATCCTACAAAATGGAGAGCGTTTTGTCCTAGTACAGGAACCGATGAGTGTGGTATCGAATCAATAGCTGATGCCAGTATTGGTATCTATGCATCTCTAGTCTGGGTTAAAGCATTTAACCTGCTAACTAGTTCACCATACTGGAGGTTTTACTTGCTTGGGGTCCATCCCTGACAAATGTTTTCAAATAGAGGCTTTTAGATTACAGCTACAAATGAGAAGCATCTAATGTTTTTAATTACGACGCTGATTAGGATGTTAAATGATTCTTGGCAGCAGAGTTCTTAATTTTGTGTTTTACACATAATTTTTTTTTTAGCATCGAAGCTCCAGTTATGCAGCAGTATGGTATAGGCTTGTTCTTGATGTTGAACACACACTTTAAATGTGTCGCCCACAGGCTGCCCACCGCTATCCTCGAAGCATCAGCCTTATAAAGGAGCCTCATCAACATTCACTGCACATACCTCCCTTAAGTATTTGCTTTTTTGCTTTTTTTTTTTTTCCCCACCGTAGGCACACTGCCTCTGATTCAGCCGGCACCTCCCCCCCCCCCTTCTTTTTTTTTAAGCCCTCACTCGAGTACGTATACTCATGTTCACTAGCCTGCCTCACTACGTTTCAGGAGGGACACAAAAGAAGGTCGTACACATTCCCAGCCCTGGGTGTGTACGGGAACTGAAGGCCTCCACCTGATTTAGTCTGCTCGAGGGAGGTAGTTATGGCCTGCTGCTTCCAGCTTCCTCTCATCTGTTCCTCCTCTGGAAAACATGCCGGAGAAGAAGGAGGCCGTCTGCTCGGCATGTGCTACATTTGATCGTCTTTCTCCAGCCGAGCCAGCACCGGGTCCACCAGGATGCCTCTGCGTGTTTGAAGTTTGTTCCACCCCGCCCCCCCCCCCCTCCCATTGCGGAAGTGGGTAGATCTGTATCTCCGTGACACTGTGTGTGGGTGGAAAGTGGAGCAGCAAGATCTGGTGGCAGGGCGTCGTTCGAACACTTTGATATGGCTTACCATTGTGCTCGGTTCCTTTAAGGACTCGCCGTGTGTCTGCCCATATCACTGAAGATCTTGTGTCTTGGTGCTTCCAGCAATGTTTCTGTAAATGTCAGCCCTGCCAGGAGCTAATAGTCCTGTGCTTGTTTTTGCTGACGCTTTTGAAAATAGACCGTTTTTTCAAAAAATCAAGTATTGTGGGTTTATCTTCAGAGATCTCAAATATCTGGAAATATTGTAGGGGTCGACCGATTATCAGAGCCAATATTCAGCATTTTTCTGATTATCAGAATCGGCGCTTGAACTTGTTTCCTTGCCGATAAAAGCGTTTTGAATTCATGCGTTATTGGATTGCTTGAAATGTCGATGACACATCGAGTTACAACCAACCAACACTTCTGTAGTCTGTCTCTATGCTCCGCCCGCAGCACTGTTGGATCGGTAGAAACGTGGACCACGTACGGAGTAAATCCAGAACATATCAAAGTTGAACTATACAGTTGGCAAAAGCTCAGTGCACGTTGTCATAATTTCACTCACTCACTCACTCACTCACTCCCTGCACACACACCTTGAGATGACGACTGTCGTCAGTATACTTTTCACACCATTTTTGTTCAAAACATGTTTTTTTGTAATTTTCTAATATTAAACATTACGTTCATTTAATGTAAGTTACGAGTAGGAGTTAAATTCTTGTAAATATTTACACTACGAACATCAAATTTAAGGAAAATGAATATCAGCCCCAAATATCGATTATCGATGTCCTTGATTACTAATAATCGCTATTGGTGTTTGCCCTGGAAAAAAAACATATCGGTCGACCCCTAAAATATCGCATTGTTATTTACATTTCATTGCATTTGTACCTCAGAACTGCTGCTGTAATCCTAAAGGTTGTCGTGTGCTCATCCTCACTCTTATTTACTATCTGGACACTTAGTACCGTTTGTCTTTACTCTTCTACACCTGTATACTCAAAGGTTTGTGGACACCTGACCATCACACCCAAATGTGCTTGGGAATTTATCAGCAGGCCTGGCTGAAGTTTACTTGAAAGATTCAGGGCGTAAATACAGATCAGCTTTCGGGTATGCCGTGATGTGATATAAATCAATAAATGTGCTATAATGAGAGCTGTGGATAAAGATATTGTGAAAGAAGAATTAGCATAATGAAATATGTAAACTAGATTGTTTGTTTATAAACCTGATTACTGAATGTTGTTCAGCTTTTAGTAATGAAGTGCAGCACAGTACAAATCTCCAAGGCTTAAAAGTAAGCATATTTGATTAACACGCGATGAAATAAGACTCATTCTTCAGCTCGTCCACATCATGAAGAACGACGTCACTAATTCCAAATGAAAAAGAAGACTCAATTCCCATGTCTTAACATTTTCCTTGAATACCTCCTGGATTAATAGATTAGCTGCGTCTATTTGCTCTTGACTGATTCACTCGTGTTTATGAAATCGAAGAGAGTCCGGGTTAGACGGCTTTCGGCTCCTGATGGAACACAGAGAGACAGATCAGGGCAGTGTTTCAAGCCATCACCATGACACAAATCCCCTTGGCAGGGAGCTGGAGGCACACCAGGGTCTTGCTGGTGTCTCATCCACCCGTGGAAGCCATGCATGCTGATGCCTCCAAGTGTCAGCCCTAAATCTTTACAAACTTTATTGCTCTTGAAGAGGAGCCCAGAAAAGGCTCAGTGCCAAGGAACACAGGCGTGCCAGAATTATTTATGCCAGTATACTGATGTCAGTCCCAGCTTTACACACTGCGCCTTTCCCTGCGGTTCTTACAGCCACTTGAGCTTCATCATTACGCCTCACTGTTTCTTGGTTAATAATTCAGTTTATGTCTTTTTCCCTTTTCTTTTCTTTTCTTTTCTTTTTTTCACTCCTACTTTGAGCTCCACAGTTTGTTTCTGTCCAGCAGCCAAATGTTCACAAAATCCTAGTGGCTGTAAAACAAACCACAACTTTCCTTTCTTCGAGGTCATTGTACACCTTCACTGATTAGCCGTAGAGTTGATTAGCTGATCAGGTGTGTTAGATGTGATTGATTGCTCACCGTTATTTCTAACAAGAAAATCCTGGCGAGTCCTAGTAAGAAAACAAGGCAAAAGTCTGGCGTGACTAATACCTAATAATAAGCAGTTTCTCCTATTTTATTGTCCATGCTCCAGGAAACTTGATTTGTATTGGCTCACAAAACCGAGACTTGTGAGTACATAAGTTAGTTATCACCTAGATAAAGTTGGCGAGAAGAGGGTAACCACTACCAGAAGCAAATGTACGTCTTTTACAATGCACATCCTTTCCCTTTTAGCAAATTCACTTTTCTGCTGAGTGAATATTATTTGTTTGGTGTGACTGCTGCTTTAGCTGAAGGAAGAAAAAAAAGCTGAAAACCATGTTTTTTTCAGGTTTCTCCCATATTACCGTAGCATGGGGTCAAAAACCATAAATGCTATGGCTAAAACCGTAGATGTTGGTACCACTGACACCCCTGCATTGGACGGCAGACAGGCCACTTTGTTTAGGTGAGAGAATTGTGGATTCTAGAGCAAGTTTGGCTGTGAACAGTCTCAGTGATGCACTGGCGAGCCACTGATCCATGAAGGACCAGATCTTATGTGTTTAACTGCTTCAGAGGTATTTATTAATGGAGTGCAAGAGTCCAGAAGGGCACACGCCAAGCTTCTATTTTTTTTCACCAAGGCCTTTGAAGGGCACAAGAGGTGAAACGATTGGCCATTCACCCCGAGTCAGCCCTGGGGCACAGACAGGTGGCCGTAGGAACGCTAATGACTCCGGGAGAAAGACCACGGGAGGGGGGTGGGTACTGCTAATGTGCTCCTCCGATGACCCCATTGACATTTTTCAAAGGAGCAGCAGTAAGCACAGCTCTTGCATTCTGGAAGTCTCTGTGTAACATAAGTGGGGAGGGACGAGACTTACACATGCTATGTTTTAGGAAATATTACTTATGATGACATTATTGGAGAGTGTTTATGAGCGTTAGCCAGAAATGACTGCATTTTGGTACATTTGGCAGCCAGTGGAGCTTGGATTGAGTGCAAAGCAAGGAAAATGAATGTGCGTGATTTAATAGGACTAACTTGCTCATCTGCTGGATTTCATCTCTCTGACTTTTGTATAAACCTTTCATCACTTCATTCCTTGTGTACGAGTAAATAGGTGGTGACTAAATGTGTATTTCACTTAGTGTACTACCATGAAAAATGTACCTTTGATGCTTTGCCAAATGTAGTATATTAATCATTACATGCTAGCCCTATCACCACAGTAGAATGCTTGAGACAACATTTTTCAGTCGATGTAGTCATTGCTAACAGTGCATAAATACAATGTCAGCGGAGCTGCTTATTCCCGCTCTAACGGAAGAACACAATCATAGCAACACTGTTGTCTCACCCAGGCAATCCCATCGATTGGAGTTCTTTGATCCTGTCCTTTTATTCACCTCAGCTGTTTTTCTCACAATAAGCACCGTGCTAACGGAAGCAGAGGCAGGGCTGCACACTGCTGCAAAGTCAGACGTAGGACACCATCAACCAGTTTTCTCCCAGAAATGACTCACTCTGCACCTTGCCGCTCTTAGCCTGCTGTAATCATGAAGCAAGCAGTAAAAATAGGAGGGTCTCTTTGAGAGCACAGCCCTCAGAAACCTCTGTTTGATCTGTTTAAATGGGAACAGCACATCTGCCACAGCTGTGCAGGGAATACAGAGAGGCAAGAGTGGCTGCTCATGAATGAGTCACAAGGTTGAAGGAAGAACTCTACTGTATAATTGTGGCATTGAGACTTCGTAAGGATGAAAAAGAGGGTGGAATTATTCTCCCACTATAATGAGAATCTTCTCTCATCCTTTTCAGGGATGCTGGTAGTTAATGTGACATGGCGGAACAAAACATATGTTGGAACACTGCTGGACTGTACACGCCACGACTGGGCTCCGCCGAGGTATGTACAGGGAATATTTATAATATTTATATGAAAGTGTGTGTGTATAGCAAAACCTTACAAAAAACTGCATCTTCACTCCATAATACAGGCCTCTTGAGGTTTGACTGCATACATAGAATGTAGTTAACTCCCTAAATAGGTACATTCTTTAAAAAACTAATTTAGTTCATTTAATCCGTCCATCTATCCAATCTTCGGTTAATCCAAGCTGACTGTGATGAGAGCTGCAGTGGAGTCTGATTAGATACATGGCTTTGCTGCACCACTCCCAGTCAGCTCTGAAAAGCACAACCTGTGCCTGTCTGTCAGTTCTCTTTAGACACGGGTCCCTCCTCCCCCCGGAGCCACAGTAAGCCAGGTGTATCCTACACACTTCATCTTAAGCCTCAGGGAGGAGGCCAGACACTCTGCTCAGAGACTAGCGGGAAAGGATAAGAATAGACACACACTCTCCAGCAGGAGACAGAAATCCAAATATGTCACCAGTCTGTTTTCACCCTTCAGTGATGAGGCACATTAACCTCATGTTGATGGTGTACTCAGTAATTGCTTGACATCAAAATAGTTTGATGATTTATTCATTTGAACAAGGTTTACTGCAAGTTGTAAAAAGAAATACATAAAACCTGTGCAGTAATATTTTTTTATTGCCCAACAGAAACGAACAAGTCAAGTACTGGCCTTAAAGTGTGTTAGTATTTTATAAGAAAACATACACACATACATACAAAGAACAAGGACAGTCAGGTTTTAGAATCTGTAGCATTCTTAAGATGATTATAAAGGTTTTTTCGTTGTTCATAGTTGCCTAATCATTGTTGATCTGCTAGAATGGGAAATTAATTTGAGAGTTTAACCTTAAAATTAGACCGTTTGTTTTTATAGCTATGCACATTTCCACATTTTATAGCTTGGACTTTTTTCAACTAATCTTCTAGGTTCTGTGAATCCCCCACAAGCGACTTGGAAATTAGGCCTGGGCGTGGTCGAGGTAAGAGAATGCGTCCCAACAGCAACACCCCAGTCAATGAGAACAGCAACTCCTCTGACAACAAGGGCAGCAACAGTAGCAAGACCAGAGCCGGCTCCAACAGCAAGGCTCGACGTGGCAGTCAGAACTCCTCTGAGCGAAGGACCCCACCCAATAGCAACACCGAGGATGTCAAAGCCAGCCCTTCCTCAACCAGCAAGCGGAAGAACAAGTCTGTTTCTGACATGGAGCCCAACTCCAGTTCTGAGGACACTAAAGGCAACAAGCGTATGCGCACTAACTCTAACAGTGTAGTAACCTCTTCTGGACTCTCGCTCCCCACCATTAAGACTGAGTGTCTTCCGCCTCCCCTAGACCGCAATTGCCCCTCACCAGTACTTATAGACTGCCCATACCCCAACTGCAACAAGAAGTACAAGCACATCAATGGCCTGAAATATCATCAGGCTCGTGCTCATAATGACGATGATATTAAGCTGGACATGGATGGGGACAGTGAGTATGGGGAAGAGTCCTCTCTCCACCCTGAGCCAGGGAATTGTAATGGGGCCTCAGTTTCACAGAAAGGGTCCCTTTCACCAGCACGCTCAGTCACTCCAAAAGGAAGAGGATTTGATGCGCACAGTTCATCTCCTTCCCCAGGGAAATTTGGCTCCAAGCCTAAGAAGAAGAACGGAGAAACAGATGCGGAGGCTTGTAGCATTCCAATGGATGGCTGTGAGGATGGGCCTTCTCTCACTGATGATGCCAGTAATGATGGCATGGAGGACAAGAAGTCCAAAAAGTCCAGTATCAAGCCTGATAAGCTGGCTCAGAAGAACATGAAACCCTCCAGGCCAGTGGCTCCAGGTATGCCCTCGCAGCAGATGTACTCTCTACAGCCAACGCCATTTAGCTCCGGGAGTCCCAACCATCCCCCAGGAATGAGTTCGATGATTCAAGGCATCCCCAAAAGTCCCCAGCTTAAAGGCATTCAGCCAAAGCCAGGTGTTCCTGGAGACTCATCCCCTATGAACCAGGTTCTCGGGAGCTCCAAGGACAAAAAGAAAAAGGACAAGAAAAAGAAGGAGCCTGGTAAAGAGGGAGACAGTCCCAAGCCTCCAGGTAAAAGCGGGAAAGCCGAAGATGGGAAGAGCCCCTACTCCGAGTCCTCTGATCCTGGAAGCAGAAGTGAAGGCCATCTAAATGGTTCTTCAGACCTTCACCAGAGTCGCTTAGCTAGCATTAAGGCTGAGGCAGACAAGATCTACAGCTTTACAGACAACGCTCCCAGTCCATCAATTGGCGTGGCCAGTCGTATGGACAGTAGTGGGCAGCCTCTCACTCCTCTCCATGTTGTTACTCAGAATGGGGCTGATAACTCTTCGGTGAAGACAAACAGTCCTGCATACTCCGATATCTCTGATGCTGGAGAGGATGGTGAGGGAAAAGTGGAGGGTGTAAAAACCAAGGTAGACGATCATTCTGTGAGGGAAGGAGCCAAAAAGGCCCTCTTTCCATCTCAGGCAACCAATAAAGAGTCACCTTATTATGCTAGCTATGACAATTACTACTCTCCGAACTACACTCACCCTAGCCCTGGTGGTGCTACTACTGGTGGTCCCCTGCCAGATGGCCAAACCGTAAAGGTAAAGAAAGAGGAAGAGCCAGAGTTGAGCGAAGAGAAGGTAAAGCCGGAGGTTCAGGAGGAACGTAAAGCAGACGCTGTCTCCAACCAGCCGCAGCCACAGCAGCAGCAGCAGCAAGCCTCGGTCATCCAGCAACGGCCTCACGTGTACATGCAGCCTCTTTACTACAGCCAATATTACGTTCCCCCCTATGGTTACCCAGACCAGGTGTATCACAACCATCTTATGACCACTAATCCAGCCTACAGGCAGCAGTATGAAGAGAGGCAAAGACTGATGGCAGAACAGCACAGAGCAGCCAAGACTGAGGCAGGCATGAAAGAGAGAGAGCCCTCCATGAAGGACGACTGGAAACAAAAGGGTCCTGTTCCCCCTGGACTCACAAAAGCCCCCAGTCTGTCTGACCTGGGAAAGCCACAGGCACCCAGCAAGCAGAGGGACCAGTCTTCTGAGCCAGCTAAGTCTGTCATCATCCCCAAAGGGGAGGAGGCTAAGCTCCAGCCCCAGCAGGCTGAAGGCTTAAAAATGAAGCTCAACGAAGGTGGCCATCATGGCAAAGAGGACTCCAATAAACCAGGAGTGGAATCGGCCAGACCGAGCATTGAGCAGTCAGTGTGGTACAGACAGGTAAGAAGTATCTCACTGCTTAATTCATAATAGGTTTTGGATTTACTAGGATTTAGCTCACAGAAATGTGTGATTATGTTTACCAGTACCCTGAGAACCAGAGGCAGGTCGAGGAGGAGCGAGAGCGTGACCGAGAGAGGAAAAGCAAAGATGAGAGATCACGGATTAAGGAGTCAAGTGCCAAAGAGGAGAGCAAGGAGAGCATTGATCGTTTGTCTGTTCCTACCTCTGAGGACTACCGGGGTGCAGGGAAAGACCCTCGGTCGAACACTCACATGCCTTTCTCCTCTGCGTTGGCCCAGCAACAACCCTACATGCACTACATGCATGGATATCCCTACGGGCAAGGCTACGAGCCCAACCATCCTGGATACAGAGGAATGCCCTCAGTCATGATGCAGAACTACGCAGGTATGTAGTAGTTATTAGGGACATGATTCATGCATGGATTTATCTAAATTAAGATTAACAGCTAGAAAATGCTACATTTAAGATAGCAAGCATTGCACAGCACCAGTGCTCATAAGGGCAAAGACTAATCACCATCTAACAGCTATTTCTCATGCTGTAGCATCCCTAAGGTTCTCTCTCTCTCTCTCTCTCTCTCTCTCTCTCTCTCTCTCTCTCTCTCTCT
>JAOTRR010000004.1:4786859-4796972 GCA_028570945.1 Gogo arcuatus
TGCTTCCAACACATCAACTTCGAGAACTGACTGTTCTCTTGCTACCTAATATATCACACCCACTGCCAGGTGCCATTGTAACAACATAATCAATGTAATTCACTTCACCTGTCAGTATTTTGAATTTTATGGCCGATTGGTGTAATTGCTGGGTTTGATTTGTTGTTTTGTGAGTAGTGTGCTCTCAGTGTAAATGCATCAAGGCACAAAAAATAATGAATGTTTTCCAGAGCTAAAAACTAAAAGCAGGAATATGACTTGGACCGCATTTAAATACAGTTTATAGCACAAAACACAGTGGGACAGTACGGTGGTGTATGGTTGGTTGATTCCTTTCGTGAGGAGTTTCACAGGTTGTCATATCTGTGTGGGCTTCTTTTGGGTTCTCTAGGTAAATTGGTCACTCTAAATTACCCCTAGGTGTGAATAAGTGTGAGTGTGTGCATGGTACCCTGGTGTCCTATCCAGGCTGTATTCCTACCTGGTACCCAGCGTTCCCCGGATAGACTTCGGATCCACCGTCAACCTAACCAGGATAAAGAGCTTACTGAAGATAGATGGATGAATGGATGAATGAATAAACACAAAACACAGATCAGAGAGCCATTAAACCTCAATCACTCATCTCTATAGTAATATTGTATTGTATTGTTTTGTATTGTATTGATCTGCCAAGTGAATAAAAGATGCAAATTACATTGAATTTCACTGAATACATCACAGGAAGTCTGTCCTTTTCCAACCTAGGGACTCTGCATACAGCTGCCAAAGGTTTCTGAGATCATTGCATTCCTTAATTACAACACATCTGCTACTGTATCACATTATTTTCCTAAAACCAACATCTAAGATGAAACCATATGAAACAGCCAACAAGCTCCTGAACAGATCTCTTCCTCTGCAATACGTTGCTAGCTAAGAAGCCTTAGTTAATAATGCAGCTGACTTTTTTTTAAAGCACAGTAACTTAATACTGCACAGAATACCCCCATAAAGTATATTCCAAACAACAATTATTAAAACATTTTACCTTATTATAGACGAAACATTCACCAAAACGTAGTCACACCAGCAACCTTTGCTACCAATGAACCACTAACAGACAGAAACGTCCAGAAGAAATAACTGTCGTAAAAAAAAAAAAACCTGTTTTACGACACTAATGCGGGTCAGAACAGTTTTGCCTCTGCCCCATCATAATAACCACAACGATTCGCTGGCCTCGAGATGACGTTTTCCTGACAACCAATCATCTCAGGTACCTTCTATAAAGCCCGCCTCCTGTATTTTTGCCCCTCCACCTGCATTACAAAAAATCCCGCCTCTCCCTCCCTCTGATTCGCTATAAATCAGTGAGTAACCAATCATAAGCTTGTGATTGCGAAATACCAGCCAATCCTGGTGCACGAGGCTGGATTTGTAGGAATGTGGGTGGAAACGAGAAGAAAACGCGTTTAAGTGGCGGGCACGCGCAACCGCGTACGCACCGCGGCGCGCGCGACTACGCTGAAGATGAGCTGCAGTGGGCAGTGATTAGTGATTAGTCGGGGAGGGAAAAAAGAAGAAGAAAGAAAGACAGGACGCTGGAGAGGAAGGAGGGAACGAAGGAATCTCGTCATGTTAATATGTTAAGTGACAAGAAGATGAAGAAGAAGTGATAATGGTATTTTGTGGTGAATTACAAATGGCTCTGTGTTATGGGCCGTTTTGTCAGTTGGAAGTTCGCGCGAGGGAAAATCTGTGAGAGGAGGAACAAAATCCGTTGGGATATTTAAACAGAGGAGAGTCGCGAGCGCTGCTGGTTTCATTCTTATTTCACTGAGGAGACGCTACTACTATCACTATCACTACTGCTACTACTACTACTACTACACGGAATAAAAACAGGATTTCTTTCTTTCTTTTTTTTAATTCTTCACTTCGAGAAGGTGAGTGTTTCGTGTGTGGTCCGTTTTACTAGAAAGAAGTTCATTAATTTTTCCCTCAGTAGTTGCTAGGGATATTTGTCGTGATGCCGTTTAGCTTCTTCATTCATCCCTGTGGATTGTTTTCCCTTTCTCATTTCATTTCATTTATTTATTTATTTATTTATTTATTTATTTATTTATTTAGACGTACATGTGTTGTATAATTTAGTCAGGCTGCTACAAACGTGTTCTTTATTAGCGTGTTGTAGTTTAAAGGGTGTAACTAGTCTTTACTGTGTTGTGAAATAACGTGGACATGAGGCTCTGATAAGACAGTGGGGTGGGCAGAGATATGGCATCAACTAATTATATACGAGATAACTTTAAATTAGCAGACTGTACAGCTTTATGAATGAATGGCCATGTCATGACATTGCTGTATTGGCTTTCTAATGCTAAGGAGTTTTGTTTAACTTTTACATTTTAACACTTTTTTTTTTTTTTTTTTTTTTTTTTTTTTAAACCAGGATGAGTGTGATGGATATGACTTCATTAAATCTGCATGAATTTCTTAGAGATGTGATTTGAAGTCAGACTTGTGGTTGCCACCCTCTGCTCTGCCCCCCTGTCCCACCTACATGGCCACGCCCCTGAGGAGCACTGGCTTTATCAGCCCTACTCACACCTTTACCCCTTTTCGACCAACAGGGAACGGGTTCTGTTCTGATTCGCGCACCAAATTTTGAACCGTTCAGAGCATTTTGACCAAAAATGAATAGGTTTGTAACCTGAAAAGTTGTTTCCCAGCTGGAACCAAAATATAGCTGGTTTTTCCAGTGTGAACCATGACATTAGTGGGTGTGTCATTAGTTTGGAGAGGAAGCAATGGAGAATGCAATGGAAAAGGATACATCTTCAGAAAAAATGGATCGAAAGCAAATATCTACGATAACAAAAGTTTGCAGGTAATCAATGCGCACCGCCATCTTGCTACTACTGTTTACTCCCATTGTGAATTGTGCAACGTCCTCCGTTCATGATGCATCCTTGATTACAGCGGTTCCACTAAAAACTGGTGAAAACGTGGGCCGGTTCACTAGCTGGCACCGAGGTTCAAAGAATCCTGAACGGAACTGGTTCAAGAACCCGTTCCCTGTTGGTCGAGAAGGGGTACTTTTGAGTTGAGTAAACTTGTCCCAGTTTTTTTCTCATGCTGGGATCAGGCATCTTTCACGATGGTCACCGTGTCCGATTAGGCGTTCATAGTGCCATAAGTTCTCGCTGTGTCTTGGTCGGGAGACTGTCAACACGACAATTTTGACTCTCCCCAGTCATCGTTAATGTGCTTGCGTATCGTTGGGAAGGAGGGTCAAGAAATTGTCCATCGTGGCTATCACGGAACACGTTGTAGGAGTTGTCAAACTAGGTGAGAAAATACAAAAGATTCTGACATGCTAGACTTTGTCATGGGGTATCCCGGACACCACATCGCTGTTCTTTGATCGTCACACTACAAGACCTGTTCATCATTCCAGACATTCATATTCAACGCTGGAATTTGTCAGATGTGACAAAATCCATGCCAAAATCGTGCCGAGTTCATGTAGCCTGATCCCACCATAACCCAGCCTCCACAGGACGTTTTTCTATGTACCTGACATTTTCTCAATTCTTTGCAAATTTGCTGTGGCGCCATAATGCGAGAAATCCAAACGATTGGCTGGAAGGACTCCTCTGATCTATCCTACGATGTGGGCGGTCTGACGTTTCTTCAATTCCCAGCTCTTTAGTTCCTGTGTGTGATTAGTTAAAAATAGACGAAAAACCTATAACTGGTTTTATTTAATCCTGTTGTTTAAATAATTGTGTGTAGAGATGTTGTGACAGAAAAATAAAGTACTTGGAAGCAAGTACTAGATCATCGGTGTCTGAGTGTATGTAGCTCGCTTTGACAGTCGAGCAATGAAGCTAGTATGAAGTCTAAATCAAACATCCAGTTTTCACACTGGTTAGAGCATTAGTGTGTGTTTAACTAGTTAGCTTTATTTAGCGACTGCCACAAAAACTTTGACCAGGCCAGGCCCACAAGAGATACGAGTTCAGCCGTGTGAACGCAGTATGAGGCACTGATGATGTATTATGCAGAAAGATTTGCTGTAAAAGTTGTTCCAAAATGTCCCTAGTCATGCACTTAGTAATTTTAAAGTTGCTCAGTGGTTTTGTTTTATTTTTATTTATTTTTGGTGCATCATGTGAGTGTTAGTTATATAAAAATACATGTTGCTCTAAATGCCTTGGGTTCTGTTTTAATCCCAGTCCTCTAGGTCAGGTTTTTACCTTACTTGGGACACGACTGCTTGACGGGGACAAGTGGAGGTTTTCTGTTCTAGCAAGTGTTCATGCTACGGAGGGGAACTTTCATGTTGCGCGCGCGCGTGTGTGTGTGTGTGTGTGTGTGTGTGTGTGTGTATGAGTGGTTGACCATTACGTCATTTACTCAGCGAGTGTGCTCTGTAATCCTGGCTCATCAACCCTTAAACTGCAGTGCTGTTGATTAATTGTTTATACCAGCATCTCTGACAGTAGTGCCGTCTGTAATTCTAATCAAATCAGAGTCTCCAGTGGCGGAACTAAAGCTGTCACTTTTAAGAAAGTTTTCTGCCACCTTCATTTTTAAAAAAAAAACGTAACTACAAATGGATAAAAGGTATGACTTTTTTTTTTTTAGTCTTTAATAAGAATGCAGTCATTGGCAAATTGCTGTAGTATAAGAGGAATAAAGCAAATAAAAATGGAATCTGGTTTGGTTTTCGAGTTATAGCTCAAACACCTCAAGGTTTGATATGTTGTGCATTCTGAGATGCTTTTCAGCTCACCATGGGTGTAAAGAGTGATTATCTGAGTTACTGTAATGTTATTTGATAAGTGAAAATTGTTATAGTTGAAAATGTTGTATGTATAGCAAGAGGAATAAAACACTTCGGAGCATGTCTCTTTTGATTATTCTCCTATAACGGCAATCCCCATGTGTTTTTATTCCTTACTTTTAGTGTACCGTCCTGCATATTTGGCACATTGTCCTGTATGTCGTACTGCATTAGAGGTTTGTATTTATTGATCAAGTCACTTGTGTTTTTGTTATGTAGCTCTTGTTTTTCTGAAGAACTATGATGAACAGGAGGCCACTTTCCACATACCTACTGTATATGTAGAGATAAAGTAGAGTTAAATTTATTTGACTGATCGTATGGTAAATAAAGAAAGAAGGAAGCACCTGTCTTGTGCCAGTCCTGCTCCACTGGCACAGGTGATTAGACTGCGTCCAGAGGAATGCTCAGGGTCTGTCTCAGCTGTTTGGGTGGACTCAGAGGGCAAGCATAGCACAACTGCTCCATCCTGATATCTGACACTTCAGAAATGACAAAATACCCCACGTGCATCCTGATGTATTCTTATTACCAGCAGCGCTTGCACTCGTCTAACCTTGTGTTTATCTAGAACAGGGACTTACACAAGCAGAGGTATGTTTTCTAATGTAGGGTATTACTAACAGGCCTTGAATTGAGTTTTTCATCCATCGTGACTGCTAGTTTTCAGCATTTTCACTTCTCCAGCTCCATCTCTTTCACTCAGATCAACCGGTCTATCTCTGATTTATCTCAAAGCTTGTTTCTGTACAGTTTATTTATTCTCACCTAATGGGGGTGTAACTAGGCCAGATGGCGACCCAAATAAGGACAACACCAGAATCAAGGTAGGTCACATTCGCGATATTTATGTCCAGTTTTTAAGCCATCGAGAATTTAAATGATGTCGTGTCTATGGGAGTCTAAACAACAATCGGATTCTAGTGCATAGTGTGCGTGTTTAAAGTAATAGGTTTAGGATGCACACCCTCTGAAAGTGAAGTGTTTTTAGAGAACAAAATGACTTTCAGTATAAAGTGACCATTAAATATTAACTTGAACCAGAAATAAGTTGCTGCCTCAACAAATATCTGTAGAGGAGCCTTTTGGCAGTGGAGGAGTGAAATTTATTTATTTATTTATTTATTTATTTATTTAAAAATAATATATAGCTTTTCAAACTTGAGTGCCTCCCCCCCTCATTAAAATCCACATCCAAAATGCAAGCTAGTTTACAAAGTGCTGTAACATTTATAATGGCAGACCTCTCTCTCTCTCAAATGTGTGTAACCTTTTAAGTTCTAAAATAAGATTAAGGCCATTTGGAAATGTATTATTTTGATATAATGTTTAACATGCAGTAGCTAGAGTCAGTCAAAATCCTATAATAACACAGTTTTGACAGATGTTTAGTGCAGTAATATGCGGTTTTGGTCCAATCCTGAATAGGTGTTCTGTCTGGAATGTTATTTCGCTCTTTGTTTGTACAAGTGCAAGTGGCCGTAGACTAAATATTTATGTTTACTAAGAAGAGAAGGAGCTTGGCTGGAATCAGATCAAGAGCCATGAGTCGGGTGTCTGTGTCTCGAGTACAGAATTTAATTACTTTAGGTCTCGATCAGTCGGTTGACTGCACGTGTCAGGATAACTAGACCTACACTCTGTAGTTTTATTGTTTAATCAACACCTAAAGAGTGAAGGATGAGTGCCTTTTGTATCTGAATACAGAATGTGACCTTGTAGACCTTGTAGCTAAAATGTGCTGAGGCGAGATGAACACAGAGCCTTTAACTGGAAACAGTGCTTGATACTTGAGTCATATTTCGTACTAAATCTAATAATGTGCATTGTGGGATGGGTTTTTTCCCCTCTTCTGCACTCAAAGATAACAATATTAGATTGACCCTGAGTTACTGCTTGGAAAGTTTTCCTTAGCAGCATCTTTCTATTTTTTACTTCGATCTCAGAAATGTTTTTACAGACCAAAAGATTTGAGTTCTACTGTTAGAAGTGTGAAACTTTTTTTCTGCTGATCATATAAAAGTTGGAGTTTTTGCTTCAGTTATATTATAACTGAATCTAATTAATTGACGTGTTCTTTTTATCTTCTCCTATATTAGTAAGATGATGATGATGATAAATTTAGGTATCGTATGTGACTGAGTCAGATGACATTGATGAAGTTTTGTTTGTCATTAGTTCTTGTAATCGTTCCCCAGCGTGATTTTTTTTGTATGCTTGTTCCAGTCTGCTGTTTGAGATCATTCCAGGTCAGTATTTCCGTTTCCTGTTGGAGATGGCAGGTAGCCTACATTTGTACACAGAGGCGAGAATTTCACGTATCCTGTCTTAAAGACAAGTCATTATATGCAAACGAGCTTTCCTTACAACCTTCTGAAGGCTGTGCTTGTGCTTGTTTAAAATGTTTGAAAAAGTTTTGAGATTCACTCCACCTCGAATAAGGAAGGTTCTTTTTGACATGCATTGTTGTGCCATGGCTCTGACTTGTTAATGTGTCTAGCACCTTCATGCTTTAATTTAACAAGCAGAGTCTTTGAAGGCAGCTTGGTTCTGTTGGTTTTTGTTTTTGAATGTGCTCCTCATGGTGCTCTCGGATTGTACTGTCAATTTGACAAGAGGCCTGGTAAAGTCATTAGCATCCTTTTTTTTTTTTTTTTTTTTTTTTCTCTCCCTCATCTGTCTTCACCTCAGATGACCGTCTGCCCCGAAGTCTGTTTTATTCCCCAGGGACATGTTTGGGAAGAGATTCGCCGTTCGTCCTGCTTTTTAGCTGCTAGTCTAGGCGACTAGATGTTGCTTGATGTATAATGGGCCTCATTAATCAATCTTTCAATAAAGTTTTGTGTAAATGTCTTCATAGACAAAAACTAAACATTGTGAGATTTATTAAAACTTTGGTAAAATTTCTTTGTATCCATGTGCTTATCATGGTAAATGCAACTCACATGGAATTATCAAGTGAGAAAGAACCTCTTAAATCAATCTAGGGCACCGTTTTTAGACTGATCAATGAGGCCCAGTGTGAAAGCCCTGAAAGTATGAGATCTGTTAAGTGTTGTAATCTTGACAGCTTTAAATTACACTTGTAAGTATCATTCGTGGAACTGAAGTAATGCTTAGGTGCTGGTAATTAGTCTCTGATGATGATGATGATGAGATTTGTTGTTTTCTATCTAGCAAGACGTGAACACGTTACGTATTGTGGTTTTTGTTTTCATTCTAGGTGCTGTAATGAAGGTGTGCTGTTTAATTTAGGGCATCAAACTAAAAATACATGATCATAACGAGGAAATCTGGATTCCCGTGACCTCCTTCTGCCAGTAAGAACGAGCACAGGTGCCTGAAATAAGCTAACCCGACCTCTCCTCGGCTCTGTCCTCTGGAGTTTCAGACACGATGCTTTCTGCCTTGTGTATGAAAAATCCACATTATTGTTTCACTGTCAGAAAGTAGTACCAGGGTGTTGTTGGGGTTTTTTTTGTGGTATTATTGTTGTTTTTAAGATTTGAAAATTACGGTCATCTCATTTCACATCCTTGAACATACTCCTCTGTGGGGTCTACAGACAGGAGACTCGAGAGAACAGGACAGTTCTTTGGAAGTTTGAAGAGCTTTCCAGGTCTAACTTGTGATTTGCTGATCTGTGGAATTTGACCTACCTGGATTTACAACATCCTTGAACACTCAAGAACGCACGCTGGACGTTTCTGGTTACGGATTTTTTGTCCCTTACCCGAGACGTTGTCTTGATTGCCAAGCCAGCCGTTTCATTTATTGAAGTCAGACATCGACCAGTTTCGTAACCCTCTCAGGGAGGGTTCAGAGAACATATTGCTGAGTGCTGTGATGTATTTTTGAACTGCGCATGTGGTCAGCAGTTTTGGTTTTTATAAATATTGCTGCAATAATAATGACATCACTCGCATTGCATCTGGCATTGTTTTCCTGATCAATTGGAGCGTTGTTTCATTCAGCAGGTGTTTAGGGACTTAGAACCTAAATACAAACTGTAAGAAGCTTTTAGCTCCTTTCATATTCACGCTCTTAGTTTGGTGTATTATTTATATGACATGTATTCCTGTTGGATTTGAGCCCATATTGTAGACACCACTGTGGCCTGACCTCGTGAGCTAAGCAAGGCTAAACAGCAGAGTTTTTTTTTTAAATTTATTTATTTATTTTTTTGTTTCTGTGCTGTTTTCACCTTAGAAACAAATTTCTAGAAAATTTATTATTTACATAATTGCCCAAATCTTTCACATTCCTTTATATCATTTATTATTATTTATATATTTAAAAAGAAATACTGCGCTACTGAAGGGAAAAACTCCGTAGTGAGCACTAAGGATGTGTTCGGCCTTTTAATGGGATTCAATCTAGTAAAGAAAATTACGGGTTTGCCTTCTCTGAGAAGGATGCATGCGACGCTGCCTTCAGTTGTGGGTAAAATAAGGGACTTCAGAAGACAGCTGTCCGTATCCTGCTACATGAATGGGACAGCCTTTATTTTGGGAGAGCAAACACCACCCGAAACAGCGTTTAAACCAAATATCACAACATATCAGATAACAGATCAGCATGTGCTGTGGCCATGTTTGGTTTATTGCTCTCCGAGATCCAGCCTGTGGGTTACGATGATGTCCGTTTGTTTGGTTGTTCGTGTCAATCTTCCATCCGCTTGATGTTCTCAGGACTGTTAGGTGTAGTGGTTTGTGCTCATGGCCAGAATTGACAGATGAAATGGCCTACTTTATCACAAGCTCCAGCCTCATAGTGTCTCTCACTCGTCTCACGCTTTTATTGATTTCCGTGCCTGGTTATGGTTCTTAGTTCATCAAGAGCCATGCGGTTTGTATTTTTGTAGGACTTAAAGATGTGGTCAGTGGTTTAAGTTTTTGTAATATTTGACGTGGTCATTCTTTCTTGCTTTGGGCCAGTTAAACGTATGCATAAAGAAGAAACTCTGAGCTTTGTGCCGTCTCGGGCTCCGTAACGAGAAAAAAATGCAAATGCATATTGCCAGTAAACTCGGATAGCTAGATTTCTCATGTTCTACCCAGTTTTTTTTCTTCCAATTTTAATTTCATATCAATTTGAAATTTCACTTTAGTTTTAGTGTAGCAGTTTATATTTGTATTCCTTTAAAAAAAGGTGATTCATATTTAGCTTTTATGTACACCTATTGAACATACAGTACCAGTCAAATGTTTGTGTACACCTACTCATTCATAGGTTTTTCTGTATTTTGACTGTTTTCTACATTGTAGAAAAATACTGAA
>JAOTRR010000004.1:4823546-4840239 GCA_028570945.1 Gogo arcuatus
ATTACACACGTGATTGTCTGAAGACCTCCACCTATTAATTTTTTGAAGAGAAAAAGTGTTAAAAGAAAAACTTTCAAATGACACCCCCCCCCTCTCAACTTCTGACATGGAATAACCCAATCACACCGATTCCGCATCTATCGGAGTCCCTATTTAGCGACCCCTGAATGGCTGTATGATGTTTTTCTAAGTGCCCTGTGCACTAATTAGGTCGAATACAGTATATTGTCCCAGGCGAAGGGTAATACATCATTCCACTGAGACATGTGAAGCCAATCAACTGTGTCTTGTCTAACCGTTGCATCACCGGCAGTAACACTGAGGAAAGTGCTATCCACCCTCTTCCACATACATGACCTCACAGAGACACGTGATTGGCTACTGTCTCTGTGATTGACATGGTGGAAAGAGGATGCAGTCCCTCCCTCCCTGGGTAAGGCGATCTCAGGATTGTACACTTGTCACGACACTCAGGAGCTGTTTGTTGCAAAAAATCATCACCTACTTTATTTCTTGCAAATTTGTACCAGACATTTCAATGTTGGCTGTGATGTAGGTTATGTAACAAGTAAAATACTGGGTGCGTAGTTAGAGGAAAGTAATCAGTGAAAGGGTAGTGTGATGTGGCCTGATTAGAAGCAGAGTTACTATTACCACCCAGAGTTGATCATTTTCCAATTATAGCATGTGCTGAAGAGTTTTGGTCCTTTTTATACCAGAACAATTTATCAATGCCAACTGTACTTATTTTTTTTTTCTTGTTTATAGTTGCATTTATTGTTGTGGAACATCCACAAAACAAGTTCGTTCCTGTTTTCGTTTACGTTATAGCAGTGATACAGTTATTCCCCCGCACTTTCTTTAAGTTAATTTCTTTAAGTTGCGTTACAAAAAAATACTTTCCCATGAAGGAAAACTTACAAAGGAAAATTAGTTTTATCTTTGATTGATAGTTACAAAGTGCTGATGCTGGAGATTTCTTCCATAAGTACTAAATAAATGTATTTTATGTAAATAAATAAATATTAAATAAACTAAATAAATCCTCACAGAAAACTTCTTGACTTCATAAGCTTCACTTTGGAATGATTGCACTTTTTTTTTTTTTTTTTTTTTTTAAATCAGTTAATGCGGAGCATCCGACGTACACGTTTCTGTGTAAGCTGTTTTTATAGATTCCATAACACATTTGAACATAAACCTGTGATTTGAGTTACAGCCAGATGTTTGTCAACATCTTTTGGTCAATCAGATTCGAGAATTCAACAGCACTGTAGTATAAAATGCATCATCACAGCTGTAAAAAGAAAAAAAGCTTTAAACTAAAGCAGCCAAATGATACGTTTGATTATTGTCATTTTCCCATAAAATATCCAGACATTGAGGAATCTTCAGAAGTGATTCGATATGTTAATGAATATAAAATTAAACACGCATGGAGGAATAACAGTACGAAGAGCTGCTGTTTATTTCATGCCTCGTCTCTAGCGCGGTGTGGATCGGATTCAGGAGCGTGTCTGCTGTGCCACATCTGATGCATATTCAAGTAAAGACTTGAATACATTAATTGCAAGTTTACAATCAGCTCTTTTAGATCTGGTTTATTGTCTATCTGCTGGTAGTTTTATCTTTTCACTTCCTAATCTTGGACTTGCTGTTGCAGGTGTGATTGGATTCAGTTGTGTCCTGTTTTTTTTTATATATATATAAGATAAGCCTAAGATTAGCATGTGTTTTATTGCTGTGTTTTATGTGTATTGTAGCAATAATGCTGTAATTAAAGTTGATCACAGCTGCTGTGACTGATGCAATCTTCTTCTCATCTTAAGAAGAGATTTGCAGACTCTTTAGTTAGTCCACGTGCAAACCCCTCCACCCTAAACAATCCCTTTTTAAAGCTCTAAAGGAGCTGAGTGTTTTGGGGAGTTCAGGGTTCTGTCATGTCTGAAAGCATAATTAAAGGAAATGAAGTGACAACTCCCAATACAGGGCAGCAGGTCGTGTGCAGATGATGCAATGGGTACACAATTCATGATGTGCTGTTTGGAATAAGGTGTGGTTTTGGTTTTAATCCATAGTGGACTGATGGCACAATGTCGAATGAATGAATGAACACGTAATCTTGTTGTTTTTGAAAGCATATGAAGTTTGCTCCAGTTTCTTTCAATATGTGTTTCTCAAGTGGCTTGTTAGTTTCTGGGTATTTTTAAAGGATATTGCAATATAGTCCAGCTAATCTAAGCCCCGGGCAGTTTTCTGCTCAGATGTTCTTCAGTTTGTTTTGGCTGGTATGTCACATTTATAGACTAAAGGTCAGCCTTATCATAGAAACTAAAATTTGTGAAGGACCAGTTTCATAACTTCCTGATAAAAACAACATGACTGAATGGCAGCACCAGTTATCTTTTAAATCTTAACTGTTCAATTATTGATTAGTTCAGTTCGAAGTGTTAAGTTTTATTTTGCACTTGTATTTCATGGGATCACTTTTGACCAGCTCCACAGACACTGGATAGATCTGATGCATCGATTTTGAATTTGAAGCAAAGTATAAACACATACTTTTCTGTCCATTTTGTCTTTGTTTCACCATCGATTTTTCTCCCTGCGCCCCACCCTTTTTGAATCTTGTTACTTCACTAATCAGACCAGACAGGTGAAATAAAATAAAAAAACGGATAAAAGTCTGACTAGCCGTGTTGCTATTCTCTGGTCTGATAAGCTTCCTTCTGCTAAATGGTTAATTTAAAAAAACAAAACAGAAGTAATACTGGTTCAAATTTAGGGTTAGGGTTAGTTTTTGTTTTTTTGTTTTTTCCCCCCTTACATTTTTTTTTTCTACATTTCTACATATTTTTGCTCGGAAATCTTGTTCTTTTAAGACATTTAAAGGTGGAAAAAAGTTTCTTTTTTACATCACAGTAACTTGCAATTTGTTGGGGGTGTGTAAACTTTTTACATCCACTGTAGACAGACAGACGGACGGGCAGGCAGAAAAAGATTGATGGCTGTCGGATGGATGGATGGATGGATGGGTGGGTGGGTCAGAAGGGGTCGGTGGATGAGTGGATATATGGTTGTTTAAGAGTGATTGATTTGACTGATAAGTGGACATATAGATGGACTGATCAATAGACTGATTGATTGATGGAACTCCTCTATACAAAAAATATACCAGTTTAAAAAATATATATGTATGTGAAAAATGAGTGTCACCTCACATAGTCACTGGGGTGTTGGTATGTGTTTGTTTATTTATTTTCTCCCCCTTTCTTTCCCCTAACTCGTTGTTTGGTCTCTACATTGATACTCAACCCCTGAGCCTCACTCCTAAACCCAACGTCCGTCCCTGCCTCACTCTGGCATGCGAGTGTTTGAACTGCGCTCTGATACTGCGCCTGAAAGACGAGCAGCATTGCAGCCACACTAAGAATAAAGCTCTTGTCTCTCTGGAATGTTGCCTGTGGCATAGTAAATGATTTATGAACTGTACACAAGAAAAAGCTGAAAGGAAGGCGGCAGTGGTGATGTGATCGCTACTTAGATTTGCTTCTCCCTAGAGCGCTAGAGCCTTTATGGAATCCGTGCCTCTCGTTAGTGAACTACTTCCTGGTGGTGAACCATGAACTTCCTGTTGGTGAACTGTGGTGTGTGATTTAAACTGTGTGTATTTAACTGGCTAAATTGAATAAGAGTGGAGAAATCTAGCGAGCGGAAATGATGTGCATGATTTGTGTCACTGCAGAGCACTACAAAGTTCTTCTAATGGATCATCTTTAATGGGTGTGGTCTCTTCCAGGATGACTCCACCTCCATCCACAGGGCATGATGGCTCATTGAATAGTTTTAATGAGGACGAATATGATGTAAATCATATGCTATGGTCTTCATTTTCCAGATCACAACCCTTTTTGAACAGCTATGGGAGATTTGTTAGATAGCGCTGTCAAGAAAAATACCACCTGAGAGAAGATCTTTTGTAAGAATGGTGTTCATCAGGGCACTTCCAGAAATCTTCCAGAACCTGTCGGAGTATTTGAAGGTGTTCTGGTGGCTTGTTGTATTCCAGCACCTTACTAACAAACATGCCGGTGTTTTCCTTTAATTTGTAACTTATTTTGTTTGTGTGTGTGTGTGAGATTTCATTCCTTTGCAAGGCAGTTCTAGGTCAAAAGTGCAGTGGGTAAGTATCTATAGCGCTCAGCAGGAGATGAGAGGGAGGGGAGGGAATCTCTGTGTTTTATCTTTTTGTCACTGAGCTAATCAGATTGGCCTCCTTTTCTAAGAGCTCCAGGTGGGACATTTTTCAGCGAAGTCCATCTCCCCCACGCTGTTCAGACAGCTAATGCCTGGCATGTGACTACCAAATACAGCTCGCTGTCCTTCCAAACACCTGTTATCTTACTTTCTTTTACAAGTGTCAGTCTTTTACAATAACTGTAGCCGAGCACACAGCAACACACATTCTTTTCCCTGCCAATAATAGTAGTCGACTTTTTTGCATTGCAAAAGCCCGTTCTGGCAGCTTGTACTGTTTATGAAAGATGGAAATGACTGGTGTTGTGAAATATTTATGGTTTGGCCATAGATTAGCTTCTGCCCACCTCCTAGGAATGCTGGTAAAATTGTAGGGTTGGGACACGCAGGGAAGCGTTCCAGAGTAAACCAAGCTGCCCGCATGATGCACGAGAGATAACGTAGACGTCTGAGATCCTTCATGAAGCGACTAGTCTTCATCATGACACAGTACCTTGTCTCATTCTGACTTCTTAATGCACTATTAAGGATGAATGAAGATAAGTTATAGCTGATAAAGCCAAGAAGCAGAGACGAGCTAATTTCAGCAGCTGTAGCGCGCAAGTCTCAAGAGAATTATGTGAGCTAATAAAGTGCACCAGATTTGGCAGCGATGCCCAAATACTTTCCTCGTGAGCGAAAAAATCTCAGATTTTCAAGGACTAAACCAGTTGGCAAGGGTAAAGACACGGTAAGCTGATGAGTGCATTTGGTTTGGAAAAGACGACTTGAGTTTTCTCAGCTTCATGTAAATTAGGCATGATGCAGTAAAGTGACTGATTCAAACCACTGACTTGAATGATTCCTCGAACTAATCCTATGGTGCCCATGGTTCCTTTTTTTTCTTTTAAATTCTTACTTCTTACATCTTACTTTAATTTCTACCTGTAATTAGTTCCTGCTTGACTCAACCCCCCCCACCGGTGTGTGTGTGTGTGTGTGTAACTTTATCCCCTCGCCCTCAGCTAGCAGCAGGAAGCCAAGTGTTCTGTCTGTCAGGATAAACGTCCCTGGCCGCTGTGGGAACACCGCTCTGATCAACACACTCTGATCTACAATAATAATGATCGATATTGCTGCACTGTTTCCTCAGTGAGACTCTTGGCTTTATAAATACATGCTGAGAGCACAGGTCAGGACTCTCCCTCTTCTCTATTGTTTCTACTCTGATTCGCTCTTTGGTGCTCCAAACACCATTGAAACCACAAACGATTGTCTGGTTCTGACAGAAACCAGGTACAGTTGTTGTAGGGTTTGAAACATGTTTACATTAGTAGTTTTAGCGCTTCGCTCCGAAGCGCTAAAGCATGTTGACAACAATCAGACATCTGTTTTTCGACTTGTCCAGTCTTCAACAGCTCTGGTATGTTACCGTCGTCTCCAGGCAGAGCACAGACTTGTTGTGTAGCATTCTCTCTCTCTCAATGATTTTTTATTTGTGTGTGGTGTTTTTTGTTTTGCATGGACAGATCAGCATCTTGTTTAGCATGCCATGTAGAAACAAGGATGTGACGTGTAAGACAGTCAGCCTTGTTTTTCTGCATTTTGTGCCTTTTGTGTGTTTCTCAAAAAGAAACAGAAAGCCACTTAAGAGAGCTTGAGTGATCTTGAGTCTAGTTGTCGGTTTGACCATCATGTATCCAAGGTGTTTTGTTTGTTTGTTTTTATTTTTTTCTTCAAATCTCAGTTTACAGCTCATGTCCAGTCTCGTGTCAGTGTGATAAAGGTCAGAACGGGTTACCTAGAGCAGCGCTCTCTGTTCTTTTCTCCTCTCCTGTATTTCAGTGGCTGTGTCTCATTCCTGCATCAGTTTGGGACTCCTCACTCTGCACCGCCTGCCAACTAAAGGCTGAGCAAATGGAGCAGCACACACACGACACACACAGGATGGGAGAAGTATGAAACTCCTGAGTGAATCCAGGCTGCTGTTGCTCTTTATATAATCAGGCCTGGCTGAAAGAAATGGGGGATTTGAAATGACACGGTGTATTTCATGGGGTGCTCATTGTCTGTCATTTCTAGCAAAAAAGAGCCTCTTCTGAGGTTGACCTTTGACCCAGAGGTTTTTTTTTCTCTTGCTTTCATTGAAGCCGAGCAAGCAAACATCACGTCCGCCAGACTAGCAGGTGTTGCATCATAACATATACTTTTCAGAACCGTTTTCTAGTTTGGTACTTAAACAGAAAAGATGACGTCGCTCTGCGTCAGCTGCCAACTTCCTTCTTACTGTACATGTAAGAGTGTTTGTGTGAGTGCACACACGTGTGTTAAGCATGAGCACACAGGCTGCTGTAAACCTGCTGTCTGTTACAGGTTGAATGGGTTGAACCTTGGCCTGGCATTGAGCCAAGCCTGCCCTAAGACAACTTTCCCGAACACTCTCACACAGACGCCTGGAGGCTGATAAACCTGGTCTCGAGCCTCACTCCCACAGGAAGAGCGCTGCAACGGTTTCATCTACAATCCTCCATAGAACACTGACGTATTTTTATAGCATTCATAGCAATTCGGATACACCAGTTTGCAGCTCCCACCAATTCATCCTGGCATGGACCAGTGTTTTGTCACCGTCTGTGTTGCGCAGCTTCATAATCGGTGTAATGGATGGTGTGTGACTGAGGGCAGCCGTGACTGTGCATGAGATTCAGGTCGATATGCTGCCAACTGCGAAGCCCTGTGTAAGTCCAGATCAGTCTTTCAAATGTCGTTGTACATTCCTGCAACTCTGTTTTTAAATTGACAACATTCAGAATATGTTGTTAGAGGTTCATCATTCATTTCTTGCTTAGGGTCACTGGATCTGTGATCTATCCCAGGAACACTGGGTGCGAGGAAGGAATTAGACCTAGGCCGTAATCGGATATCGCTGATGGTTAATTGACACACGACCCGATGCTGATGTTTGACAGGCAATAATCAACCATTCTGCACAGCTGGGGAAAGAACTAATGGAGATAGTGCCTGTGCTTCCTGGAGAACTTTTTTTTTAAATATGGGGGGGAGGGGGAAAGACAGGGACAATCTGTGATATTTGGAAGTCCAACAAGGCAGCAAGTTATTAATTTTTTTTTTTGTGTGTGCCTTGTCTTGATATCACGACTTCCTTGTGATTGTGATGTCAAGTTAACAAAAGTTGTTTTCTCATGATCAGATATTTTTCTCATGATGTTGAAATGCATGATTAGGCAGACATGCTGTACATCATGAATGAGCACATTTTTGTTTTTACTTTAATCAAGGACTGACACAAGAGGAAATATGTGTCTGTATCAGCTCTAGGCAGTTTCCAAATCAGTGTCACTATACAGTCGTGTAGTGATCCTGAAGAGGTGATAGGTTTCACTGAGGAACTTGGGCGTCTCCATGATATTTGACAGATGCGGCAGAAATGTTTTGCAGCTCACAGGGCCTTTTTTTTTTAAATTTTGGTGTCACTTTAGGTGATATGGCAAGGATATATTTTAATACTTTGTTTGTTTGTTTGGCTGTGATTTGATTTTCTGCTACTGCATCAGAATGGTTGAGCCATAATTTTGAAATATAATCTTTTATCTGACATTTACAGAAATGTAAACTAATTAATGGGGAAGATGGATACCAAAAATAATAGATTTTAATGATCTGTGTTCAAGCTCTAATGCTATAGGTTTGGACATGTGTCTAAATACACAGAACACACACACTTATATCAGTGAGGAAATATAAACTGACAATTATTTTACTTTCTCCACTGGCCCCTGTGTAATTGCTCTCATTTTATTTAAATTTCCTGTCAATTATTTTGATATACACGCGTATATATAGTGTGAAGAAATGTCTTCATAACCAACATAGAAGATTTTCATGTCTGATATCTCATTTCACATTTTGTAATTCGAGGAAACGTCAATCTTTACCATACTGAGGGGGAAAAAATGCACACTGCTGGAATTAATAATAAAAAAAACATCTCACGGCTGTGCTCAGCATGACGAAGCGATGACTCTCGGAGATGCCTCAGAGATTTTCTCCAGCGTTCCACACTGCTTTTATCTGAAGAAGCACTGCTGCGTCTGTCGTATCACACAATGCTCTTTTTGTAGTGTATGTGTGTGTTGGTCAGGTTGGTGTGTATGAAAGCGTGTGGAGGGTCTCATTAGCTGGGAGACTCATGAATCATCTGAATGGGCTTCATTCTTCTCTTTATGACTCTCAGCACAGAGAAAGTGCTAGATCACTATTCAGCTATGTCCTCCACTCCCACTTCCTGTTGCACTGCTGCATGTGTCGGTTGCATCTGAGTGTGTGTAGAAGTCCCTCTCGCTTTTCCAGATGTAATGTTCAACAGCTGCACCACAGCTGTATAACGTAACTGCACAGGACAAGTGTGGACGATGCACATTAATACCAAGTACAAATGTGAATAATCTGAGACGAGTCCAAGTCAATACAAGTCTTACAGCCCGACTTCTTAAAACCATGTCTTTATTGATGGACTAAAACTCCAAAAATATTTTTGGCTTTTCCTTTCATTTCTTTTTTTTTTTTTTTTTGGTGGTGGTTGTTCATATTCTTAAAAATTCATATAAGAACTGATTAGAAAGGTCCACACCGTTAATTTAAATCACATTAATTCATTACTTTATTTGGTTTCATTCGCTTAATGTGTCTTCTGAGGTTTTGGTTCATGACTCTCATCTTCCCAGCAGGAATGGTCAGTCTTCTTAATGAAGCAACTGGACTAAGATGGAGCTCTGGGTTTCTACAGTTCTCCAAACAGTTAATGTGATTTCTGAGGGATTTGGTATCTTCTTGTGGTTCTTTTAATGTGTTACTGCTCAAAAAAAAAAAAAATCCTGATCTGTTTTGTCACCCTTGCTAGTAAGCCACTAAACTGTCAGACTGTCAAATGTGATGTTTGTCTATATGAACTGACTTCGTCTTTAGTTGTGTTGCTGTACATAAGGTTTGTGTTCTTTAATCAGAGATCTGTTTTGTATTGGATATCCAGTACATTAGTTCATTAATAAAATTGTAATTAATAGTTTTGTATTAAAATAGTTTTAAAAAATCAGAGCATGCGGTAGTAAAACTGTTTCTTCTGAAGGCATAGGTTTTAGCTATTTGGATCAAGCAGAGAAGACCAGTCTGTTCTTCTGAGTGGGCTCGGATAAACTGCTCTTCCTCTGCTCTCTGTAGCTCTCTCCGGAGAAAAGAGAAACCCCTAAGTTCGCTCCAGTTACAGTGCCTCGAGGAAACACTACACCATTGTGTGCTGAGGAATGCACTTGCAACTTTGGACCCAAAAAAAATGAGCCTCTGCTCAATTTGATGCCATCATTGTTTATTATTCCCTCACTCTTCATACTGTCAAGCTTAATCTGCTTTGTCAAACTGTCTATAGGTTGCGTGTAGGATTAGGAGAGTTGAAAGTCTGCCGCTCTAATGGCTCCTATAGATGACACCTCTGATTCATTTAACACTCTGTTACCTTACATAACAGGAGTCAAGGGTTCACGCCTGCACCGAAGACTTTTGGTCTCAGTCACATGGTTCAGTTGAAACTTTGTAACCGGAGCCTGCAAACCAATCATTGTATAGTGAGAAAACTGGAAACTTATTCTTGGCCTGGGACTGGAGAGCGTTCTAAATAAGATAAACCACTGGGACTGGAAAGGTCATCTGTACTGTGCTGTTGACCTATATGATTTGTGTCTCTGCTCGCTGTGGCTACACACACGAAGTTCACCAGTAGCGCTGTGGTAAAAGAATTTTTAAAACTTATAACCCCTAGAGTTTAATTCGACTTCATAAAAGATCAACAGTCAATAATGAATAACTGTCAATAAATATACACTATATGGCCAAAAGTTTGTGGACACCTGACCACTCACACTCGTATGTGCTTGTTGAACGTCTCATTTCAGATTTATTCCATCTTTGCTATTATAATAACCTCCACTCCTCTGGGAAGGCTTTCCACTAGATTTTGGAGCCTGGCTGGGGGGGGGGGGATTTGTGCTCATTCTGCCACTAGAGCATTAGTGAGATCAGATATTGATGTGGAATGAAGGAGGCTGCCATGCAGTCGAAGTTCCAGTTCATTCCAGAGGTGTTCAGTGGGGTTGAGGTCAGGGCTCTGTGCAGAACAATTTAAGTTCTTCCACTCCAACTTTGGCAAACCATGTCTTCGTGGAGCTCGCTTTGTATACAGGGATATTGTCATGCTGGAACAGGTTTGGGCCTCTTAGTTCCAGTGAAGGGAATTTGTAGCGCTACAGCATACAAAGACATTCTATACAATTGTGTGCTTCCAACTTTGTGGAAGAACCACATATGGGTATGATGGTCAGGCATTTACAAGGTTTTGGCCATACAGTTTACAGAGTAGATGATCTCTCTCTCTCTCTCTCTCTCATATCATGGTGAATACACCACTAACCTGATGCCTGGAACAAGCAGATTTCATATCATATCTGGGGTATTTGGTGGTCTCCCCCCCTCCCTGGGTTGCCTGGCAGACCACCAAAAAAACCCTGTACTCCTAAATAGACAAGATTTCATTCGATATGCATGTTTAATTATAATAGCCTTTCACAGTGATTCACTGCTCCTCGATGCTGTAACTATAGCCTGAGCTGCTTGTTCTGAATCCTGATGCCTGCTGCATTGCCCACGTTTCAGTAGAACGTTGTCGAAAACAAGAACAATCACTGGCTAGAGTAAAGTAGTCATTGTCCAATGACTTGCTCACTTTTTTGTCACGGGCGCTACATTAAAAACTTCGTAAGTCTGTTTTTTTTTTTTGTTTTTTTTTCTTTTCTTTTTTTTTTTTTAAAATCCATTTGTAGTTACATTTCATCTTGGGGGGAATGTCTGTGAAACAAGTTAGTTTCTGTTATAAGACAATGAGATGAAGAAAGACCCAGCTTTACATGTTACAAAGAAAGCAGAAAGTCCTGTCCTGTCGACTTTGTTGTCGAGGGAAACTTACAAAGCGCTGACACTGGAGACTCCTTCCGTAAACGTTAAATACACGTCGTCTTACAGAAATGCCACCATATCAGCTATTCTGCTTTTTTCATGGTTGAAGAACCACATGTTTTTTAGTCCATTTATTGTATTTGGATTGTGTGGCACTGTAGCAATAACGTATTAAAAAAAGGGAATTAATATAAACCTGTGGTTTGGCCTGCAGCCAGAACTACTGCCAGAGCTGCTGTTATAAGAAAATGAATCGACACCCTCTGACCAATCAGATTTAAAATTTTAGTAGTACTGTAGTATAAACAGAGATACTGACCCATGGTAAGCGCAATGTGACCGATAATATATAAATAAATACCCCAGGTTGTTTGAACCTGGAATTAAAAATAAAGTAAGTTAATTCAACTTAATATAATCCACACTGACTTTAGCAAACCTGGTTATTATATTAAAAAGTGATTCTTTTAGTCTATTATTCTATTTAAAAAATATGTCCAGTTTAGTTTGCCAAGTTCTGCTTCAAGGTTTATTAGCTTGAAATAATATTAAAATGATCAAATTATGTACAGGTCAAGGGGTTATTGCAGTAAATGTACATTAGCATGTAAAGAAAAGCAAATGGCTTTCTGTCTTCTTGGATGATTTCCAGGATGGATTTCCTTTCCTCATCATGAAGTGACCTGCGTATGTAAGAAAGAGGAGCGTGTCTGTACAACATAAATCCCTGCTTCTTTCTGACAAATTGTATTTGGTATCTTTCCATCCAAATGCTTTCATAATTTTAATCCATTTGTTTCAGAAAATGTTTTTTTGTTGTTGTTGTTGTTGTTGTTGAATTAGTTGTTAATATCCCTCATTATTCAGCAGCTTATAAAATAGCACTTAATCCAGCACATGCTATTATTTAGCTTTTTTCTTTTATATGAAGCAATGAGAGTACGATCTGAGGTCATGAACTAATGTGTTTACAGGATGTAGGTTTTTGTCATGCTTTTAATTTGCTGTTTGGAATTGCTGAATTAATTAAATTATGGCTTTTTAAAAAAAAAATTAATTCAGTCTAAAGAAAATTTTGAAGGATAAGCTGACTGAGCACTCATCTACTACACTTTAAGTAAACGTAGTTCATAATTTTATCTATTTAAAAATTCGCTCCTCGAGATGAGGAATGTAAGATGCCGTTTCCTCTTGTCTTCCATGCACAAAAAAAGTTGGGGTTTTTTTTTTTTTTTTTTTTTTTTGTGGCTTTTAAAGGGACAATACTGTTAATCATAAATTTGACACAATTAGTTAATATTGGCCTTGAATGACCGTTTTTTTAAAAAGTATATTTACAGCCCAAGCATCATATCATATTGTGGTGACATTAAACTGTCAGACACTGATATAGGACTTGATGCTCTCAAGCTCATATCACACAATAAAAATGGGATCAAGTGTCATTGGTGAGAATCGCATGCAACTGTGACACGCCTCTACCTTGAGTATGCAAATCACATAACGTCTGATTAGCGCTTAATTCTGTATTTATGTCCGAATACTAATAAGCGCAGTGTCGGTATTCAATCTTCCCTACTCTTGCATGTAGATACAACCTGATAGTGTTTGTTATATTATGTTTCCTCAGATATGGACAACAATTTTCTTTCAATGTAAGGTCAGGTGAGAACTTTGGCTCTGAATAAGATGACAGGTCTTATGTTTGCATGAAGTGTGTGTGAGAGAGGCCAGGAATGTTTGAATATTTGAGTCAGAAGAAGAGAATGAATGAAATGATGGACAGGAAGGACATGTCACGGACGGTGAAGTGGGCACTGACTCATGACAAAACTTCCTCACAGCTTTCTGAATGAAACAAAGACCGATAAGCGGCTGGAATGGTGCGAGACAGAACATTTCCTGATGCAGTCAGCTTTACTAAAGTACCGTCTTGTGCTCTTTCAATCGCGATTACGCGAAGGGTTTTGTCCAGAGATGGAGCTGATTGCTTGGTAGCTAAAATCACTCTAAGAAGCTGTTGGAGATTCGTAGCAAAAGATAGGAACAAGAAGCAAGAATACAGTTTTAACCCTTACATAACCTTTTATAATATTTGAAACAGATTTTAAGCATGTCTAAAGTTGTTGTAAATAATTTGCTATTCCACACTTGATCCTATTACAGTTATTCTTCCTGCATCTGAGCGATTCACTCTTGCTTGGTGACAGCAGTTTGACTTTCTGCCCCATCTGCTTTAATACCTAAAGGCTAACACGAAATGAAACATGGCTCTCGTATCCAGCTCATGTAGACAATTTACAGGGCACATGATTACTTTCCCTGAGACCAACTTTCCTTTTTGGATCTGTAACTAATTGCTCTGAGGCACCGCAGCTTAAACATGGAGCTCTGTTCAAACTTCTCTCTCCATTCCCTCTGCCTCACATCATTTCATCTTTCTGTTCTAGCTCTTTGCTCATTAGGTCTATAGTTAGTATTAGTTGACCCTGATGTGGAGCTGAAATAATTAATCTTTTTTGTTGTAATTGGACGTTGTTGGATCGGAGCATATTCTTGCACCAGATAAATCCTAATTAGGCTGCGTCCGTTGCTTCTGGCATTGGTCAGTACTTTTGGAAAATTGCTTTGTTCACAGATGTGTTTGCGTGCAAAGAGCCTCGGATAAATACTTAGCGCCGAACTATATCGGATGTGTAATGTGTTATTCTGGGCGGAGGTTTTAATTGCATCCAGAGGCTGGTGCTAAAGCTGGGAGCTTACTTTTCTTTGTTTAATTTGTTTAATTACACAGCAGTACTGCGTGCTGTTTGTGCTGCTGTTTTAGCAATTTATATTTTCTACCTTTTGACTTTGTGCAAATGTTTCAGCTTAAAATCTCTGTTTATATACTTGGATGAGGCTGGACTGGTGTTTGATCATAATTTGAGTTCACATTAAAAAAAACATTTAGCAAGGAAGACTTATTCATTTAATGATCTATAAAATGGATTCATGCTGGAACTGTTAAATGTTTTTTTTTAGTTATTGTTTATTATTATTATTATTATTATTATTATTATTATTTCAAATATTTTTCTAGATGCATTATATGCCCACAGACAATGGGAATTTGAGCAGTAGTCCTACAAAATACCACTTGGATGGAAATAGAATCTCTTTCATAAACAAAGAAAAGGCCACTGATTTCTCGCGTGACTTGACCAGGGTTTGCGTTAAGAGAATTTTCCATCATTTGCCGAATCTTAAAAGCATTGACGGAAAATTCTGAAGGCCGTCTGTCATTTAACAAATATAATTTGCAAAATAAGGCGTTCAATCTTTATGTATATGGTATTTATCTTCCACCATCAAACATTTAAACCGTTCTAGCAGGTCTAGCTGTTCTACTGGCTGCTAAAAGGCCCTTTGCATGAGCTCATTCACTCACGGAACTGCGTGCTTACGATTACAGAAGTATATGTTGTAGAGTTTCAAAACTTCTGCTGAGAGAGTGAACAGCAGCAGCAAGTCACCTTTAATCACTGCAGTGTTCCTAAATGAGCAAATAATTCAAGAAAATGTCCATATTTGAGCTTTCACTGATTTTCCAGCAGTGTGCTTGTGAGAAAGAAATAGCTTTGTGCTATTTGCCAGGATGGCTTAAATGAACTAGGTGTAAACAGCTTCCTGTTCACTATATGTGCTCACTACATGGGGCATAACACAGTATTGTTGAATCTATGTAGTGTGTGCCACAGTGGTGCCGTGAGTAACATTACTGCCTGCACAGATTCTGATCTCAGGTTATTGTCTAATTTGGGGTTTCACCTGTTCTCCTGAATTTCCTCCGGGTCCTCCAGTTGCCTCCCACCTCCCAAAAACAGGCCAGTGGGTGGACTGGCTATGCTTAATTGCCCTTAAGTGTGAATGCATGTATGTCCATGGTGCCCTGTGAAGGGTGTAGGAAGGACAGGATGTATTCCCTTCAGTGTTCGGTAGGATAGTGTCCTCTCTGATTTGCCTCTGGTCTATGCCTCAGTGTACTATTACTGCTCATATTCTGTGCAGGTTAAAGTAACTGTCATACACCTTTGTCGGTGTTAAGCCAGGTTCTGATTCAACCACCTCTTTAAATTGGCCTGAAGGTATGTTGACACACATCCAAGAAAAGCACTTCCGTAATTTCAGGGGCCATTTATAGGAGAACTCCATGAGTTAATGGTAAAGCACTGTGGGAATGCAGTCCTCTCTCGTGGCTTACATACCTATAGCTCTTCTTCCCTTCTGAAGATGCTCTCATCCAAGATGCTGTCAGTAGATGAACAGAGATTCACTCTGGCAGGCAGGACACTGACGCCGACAATTAACGTCCAGCCATGTTCCCAAAACGACGCCAGGACAACGAGGCCAGGACAACGAGGCCAGATCAGGACACTGTGTGAAGATTTCAGTGACACACTCATCACACATGAAGATGGTTATACAGTCAGCACAGGGCTGTTTTTGATAGCTTTGGTGGGCTGTTGCAGATTATTGGGCCTGTGGGAGTGATGGCCAGTTCTCTGCTCTCCTTCCCAAGAAAAGGCCTTCTGCTTCTCCTCTACTAAACATTCCCTCATGTTCAGCAATGAGAAGACTTATGACAATCATATTTCTGCATTTAATCATGTCACATGCGCCTCACTGTCACACTGTCTATGAAGAACTGATGGACTCACTGCTTCGCTGCCTTTTTCATGAGTTACACCCCTTTTACCCTGGACAAAAACTGCAGCTGCTGTCTCACTGTGATGTGATTTAGATTTAAGAGTGCAGATACAAAGTCAGCCAAGCCAGAGCTGTTTGCATTTGTAGTTCCCTGTTTTTAAGAAGGAAAAAAAAGTGTAGGATGATTTCACATACTCCAGGTGGATGTGCACACAATAATTCAATGGCTGCTGCCAGAAAAATGACACTTGAATCAAAAAGCACCTTGAATGATCCATTGATCAAGTCTTTTTAAGCCCCAAACCCCTCTGCATTTTTAGTCAGAACTTTGACTGGCAGAAAGCATTTCTCTGTCATCTTCTTGCTTAAACATGCCGAGTTTGACATCTTAATTGCAGAATTGGCTGTCCCTGTGAGACACATTTCTCCCTGGATGTGTCTGCCAAGCTGTGTCCAACATGACGGTCTTCAAGCCTCTATTAATATGTCACACCCAGAGCTGCGCAACATCCACTTGATGTTTGGCTTCTCCAGTTCTTTCCAAAGAGAGAGCTGAGCTATATATTTAGTTTGTTGGGCTAAATCCGGCAGCCATCTGTACTATAATCTTTGTGTTTGACGTAACCTTCTCTGGACATCTCCCCTCTGCTGAAAGAGATGACTTAACTCCATTTTTTCCCCCTCCCTCAGGTGTGTCTGTGTGTGTCTGTGTGTGTCTGTGTGTGTCTGTGTGTGTCTGTGTGTG
>JAOTRR010000004.1:4852887-4863182 GCA_028570945.1 Gogo arcuatus
CTGCAAAAAATAATGACAGAAAAAGTGAAGCCTGAAGGCCAGTATATGTGACAAGATGAGAAACTAATGTTGTGGTAAGAGGGTATAGTAAATATTCTCTAATGCAATATGAATGTGACGCTACCTTGCAAAGAATTTCACACAATCTACAAAAGCTGAAAACTTGTCCGAAGTCTCCCCGCCCTCCCCTAATAATAATGTTAATACTGTTAATAATACATGCAGACAATACAATAAATAAATGTCATATTCTGAACATCGAGTTTATCAGGTTTAGGTCTGTTTTCTGGAAGCTGGTGGCTTCATGAAAAATAAAGATGAGGCAAAAGCAAAGATGATAAATGAGTATTCAATTTTCTAAACTTTTGTTTACTGTATTTAGATCAAGCTAGCTATTAAAACTACATTAAAGTGACATGCGTGTTTGTTAATCTTTTCTCATAATTATGAATAGTACACAGTTTAACAGAAAGACAGGCTTTATACATATACATGCACAATATATATATAATTTTTTTTTATTTTTTTAAACCTTTCATATCTTAGGAAGGAGTTTGTGTTAGTAGCAGGTACATAACACACGGAATTCTAAATATAAATGGTGTATGGAAACAAAATTAAACTAGTTCATTAGTGATATTCTGATTACCTAATTTCAAACTGTAAAAAAAAAAAGCTGCAATGCTTTTTAAGCTCACTACTAGCAATGCGGCTTGCACCCCCATGTTCAGAGAGCTCGGCTAAACGCAGAGACTCAACTTTGATATTAAGTTTAGGGTAAATTTGAAGCGGGAATAAAATATGAAATAAGTGATACAGAAGCGTGTTTCAGTCTCCCCAAGATTGTGTGGCATCGTCTCATTGCCTCTCTTAATAATATTCTGGTAACCATAGTGGATGGAAACATTCACATTTGTGGATTTGACAGCAAATATAAATCTCTGAACATTTGTAAAAACACTTGGATGGAAACACTTTGTGTGTTGGTGTGGGAGGCCCTGCTGGACACACGACTGCGGCGTACATGTTGTGCATGCTCGAGTTGGAATGCAGCAATGTGTAGTGAAATGGAGGTGAGACATGTAACGGCACCTTCGGGGAGACCTCACATTGGGGTAGAGTTTAATGGCCGGTGACTCGTTGCTTCTTGAAACCAGCAGGACTGCTTCACAGTGGAAGGAGAGGATCTGAAGCACGACTTTGAGCGTCTGCAGCTGGCCATGGAGATGGTGGGGTTCCTGCCGGCCACACGAAAACAGTGAGTCGCTCGCATCTTGTATTCCTGCTCAAAATTATCAACATTTATTCACATACAGATTTTAACTAAACTGGTTGTGCCCCCCCCCCCCCCCTCCCTTTGCAGAATCTTTTCTCTGCTGTCAGCCATCCTTCACTTAGGCAACATCCGATACAAGAAGAAGACATACCGAGATGATTCCATTGATATCTGCAATCCTGATGTTCTGCCCATCGTTTCAGAGCTGCTGGAGGTATAAAGAATGACTACCTTTGCTCATGTATTGTATATGTAATTTTTTTTGTACTTCTATAGTTAGTTTAATTTATATAATGGCAGTTTTACAGTATCAAGGTGAAATTATCCACTGAAGAAAGGGTGAGACTTGGCAGTTTATCACCTAATTGCAGTGTGCACTTTACCAGAATCCATTTCTGCACATAGAAACACACACTCGCACTCCGTCAGTGCTGTGCTGGCTCTGAAGTTTTCATTGAAGCTGACACATCCTGCTTATTTCAGGATGAAGTCAAAGCTGACTGTTTTTCAGGCTTCCCAGAATTAATGGCTCTTGAGTCAGACTCTGTAAAGATTCGAAATAAGCCAAGTGCACACTGCACAGCTTTCAGAATCGCTGAAGCGCTCATGCTACAAGGCTTTAATCACCTGTGGTCAGTTGTGTGGGGAAGGTGGGGGTGTGAACACTGCATGAGCAATCACAGACAAAGCTCACACACTACACAAAATTTCATCTGGAGAGATCCTTGTAGAAGCACGCCTGATCTCTATAATCTCCCTTTCTCATGAAAAACCCCAAGGTATCCTGCGGCCTTGTGTAACTTTGTCACTATTTTTTGTACAGAAAGAAGAAAAAAAGAGACATAAGAGAAAAACATGAAGGAAGGGTTTGTTAGGTTCATGTGGGCAGCGAGGATTTTCTGTTCTGCAAAGAGAACTGGAGGTGAATGCTCCAAGAAATCATGGAGATGGGAGGGGTGGCTGAAAGGTCTGAAGGATGAGAACGGGAAGTAAATGAATTCACAAGGAATCACAAATGTTATAATAATTTCTTGACCAGAATGTGATGTGTTCAACTCTAATTGAAGAACCTGGCCAGATTCATTATATGGCAATATTGTGAATCTTTTTGGGTTTTTTCCCCCGAAAACATTTTGAAATAAGGTTGTCTGGAAAAGCTTTTAAACATTATAGAAAGTGTACATTTTGTTTTTGAGCCCTGGCAGAAGTGAACGCGAGCAGTCTCTGTCCTAAACACAACTACTGCAGATACAGCCATTGGAGGAAAGGTTCTTTACTGATATCAAAATCTAGTCTTTGTTGAAGAGGAGATACTGAATGTTAACCTAGCTCTTTTTGTTTTTTCATTATATTGAATCAAAGCCCTGGTGCATGACTGAAAACAGACAGGGCCGTTTCTTGCTATAAGCAGTATAAGCAGTGGTTTAGGGCCTCCGGACCACCGGGGGGGGGGCATGGTTTTTGAAATAAGCAGGGGAAAAAAGCAGACTTGACTATGATTTGGTGAAAACCTATCAGGCAGAATAGAAACTGTGATTTGTGTAAATGAATTTGGGAACTAACTCTAAAGGAGATTACATAGAAGCAGCGATCATGATGTGTTCATACCTATCTAGTGCTAGACAATGCACACACAAAAGAGGAGAAACAGACGTAAAACACTGGAAAGAAATTAATGCCAATATATCAGATTTCTTTTGTCCATGATTTGCCCCATACATTACGAATGCACTCTGTAAAGATGAGGCTGAAAACACCTAGAGTGTTTAAAACTGACTTTATGTAGCTTTGTAACAGATGGAGATCAGATCACATTTTAGGAGCCATTGAAGCAGAAATCCAGAACACCATTGGGTTCAAATAATAACTTTGCTGACATTCAAATCTCATTCCCTGGGCCTTTAGGGAGGTTATACTGCTTTTGCAAGTCAACAGAAGGGTGCAGGGGACCTGTTATGTGATAATTAACCAGGAGTGCATAACATTTAATGCCAAAATGTGCTAACTAGCAGCTTGTACATCATATCTCACTCTAGAATATATTTCAGCATAGCTACTGGAAGGAAATTCTCATGTCCATTATCTTACTACATGTGTGAGGTCAAGAGGCTGATATTTGTGTTTCAGTGTAAAGGAGTTTACAGGTTCAGGTTGACACCAGCTGCCATAAAATATAAAAAATAATTACCCACTGATTCATATTTCAATAAGGCTGGCTGCCAGTTTAACATGAATTGGCTAAGAAATGAAAGATACAGGACATGGTGTTTCCTGCCGGTTCTGCAGAAAGAAACAAGTCCAAAAATGCAAATTGCAAACCAGCAGCCAGCGCAACATTAGCAGCATTTCACCAAGTCTTGTGATGGATATTGAGCTAAATTGTTGATATGAGGGGAGTCTGATTTATTAAAATGCTTGGATTTTACTTTTGAAAAATTGTACGAGCCTTTATTGAGCTTACCGATAGATCGAAACTGCCCTGTTTTATGAAAGCAGTAGTTCGGCATTTAAAGTGACCAGAATGATGTTCATTCAGCTGCACTGTTTCACTAGCAGTTCACTTGCATGTTTACTTTTAACAAGAAGACCGTTATTGTCATGTAAACAGGTGCAGTGTACAGTGAAGTTATTGTCTGGCTTGTTAAGAGGCTGGGGTCAGAGCATTAAACTCTGAGTCCCACATCCAAATGAAAATACATCATGACTTTACTTTCACAGGTCTTGCAGTGAATTTTTGAGTTCTAAACAAGCTCTCATGGTGAATTAACTGAAATATATAGCGATAATCTTCTTGCTCTGCATTCCAGGTGAAAGAGGAGATGTTATTCGAAGCCCTGACAACACGGAAGACGGTGACGGTGGGAGAAAAGCTCATCGTGCCTTACAGACTGGCAGAGGTGAGGACCAAATGAGTGCAGGCACACTCCTGAATTCTTCATCAGTTCACAGCGAAAATAGAGAATTCCACGCTTGGTAGTTTTTACAGTCCTTTCTTATCTATAGTACAGCCAAGCTCAGATTCAGTGTATTCGCATCAGAATCAGATCTTGCAATGTGCGCCAAATACAGATCCCAATCCTTATTTAGGAATTCTCCTTTCTCTCCGTTTCATGATGAAACTGTTGCAACCAGCCGTGACCGTGACTTTTACACACAGCTGCTGAAATGGGTTTAAGGCGTAACAGCCGCACAGTTATTTAAACTATTATTTTAAGAGAACAGCAATTAGTCCTGATTTCTGACAGCCTGTTTATCAGCTACATGCACTGCTTGGTAAAAACTCTAGACTGACAGTACGAATTTAAAGAGAAGTGCGTAATTATAAAGATGTCTGCGTAATGTGCAACAATAACCTCCTTGAGGTGCTTGAGTGATGTGGCTCTAATGCTTCAAATGTATACAGAGATCAAGAAATGCTTATATAAGGATAACTTTCCATACAAATGAATAATAAGCGAAGAATGGATATTGTATACGAGTTGTGTAAAAGGTCTCACTTTCTACTGTTTAGACAGGTCGAGTTCTCGGTGTACACAAGTCTGTTGTTTTGCTGTAAGTTGTAGTGATCAACTACATAAATTAACTGGTGGAGTTGTAGAGACATTCTTTACAGATGCCCCCGCCCCCCCCCCCCCCCCCCCCCCCCCCGCATGTAATCCTATGCAGTGTGCCTTCTTTTTCTTACTTTTCTGAGGTTTTTGGAATAATTGTCTAAAGTAAAGTAAAAACAATATACATTATTGTTTCTATTGTAGCAGTAAGAAGTAACAATGATTTGAATGGTGTATGCTCCACAAATGAGGAGGCATTTTACATTAATAGAAGGAGTCTCCAGTGTCAGCACTTCATACCAGTCAGAGTGTTTTCAGACAGGGAAAGACTCGGGTAACATGACAAGCTGCGTTTTATTTTCTTCGAGGGAGGGGGAGGCTGGTGAGGAAAGACTGTTTATAGTGGCTTTTAACACAAGTGATGACGGGAACTACCTTGTTTCACAGACGTTCCATGACATTAAAAGTAACTATAAATGGATAAAAGCATAATGTGTCATTCTTCTATAAATAAAAAAATAATCATAATCTTTGGTGACTTGCTGTGATATATAAGGAATAAAACACTTCAGGATGGGCTGTGATTTGCATTTTGCATCAGGCTGCCTTACACCACCCCGTCATTGGTTGTTTTCCTTATGGTGCACTGCAGCAGAATGATTTAGATAACCGCAAAGTTGTGTTTGGCTTGAGCTTCGGACCTGAGATTCTATTAAAACGGATTCAGGCTAATCCTAAACCTAAATTTTCATGAACTTTCATGGTCAAAAATAAAGAAAAGACACAGCTCCTAGTGACATTTTAGCTGATGTAGACACACACACACACACACACACACACACACACACAGATGGCTGACTTCCCGCCTGATGCAGAATTTTCCGACAGGAACCTGATGCCAGGGCTATTAAACGCTCTTTAATCGACCCAGGCTTCTTTTAGCTCGAATCCTGAACCAGCTCTTCTAATAAGTGCTTTCTCTTAATAGCAGTGTATCTTCTGGCTTGGGAATTGTGTTGTACAGTAAGCAATAATAACTAAAATATCCCTGGTTTAATGAGTTGTTTGTGCAGTGTAATAAATGAATAATAATAAATTGTGCATGCACTAAGTGGGCACATTATGGGTGATTGACAGAGTAATTGTATAAATGATGTAGCATGCAAATGATACTTAAATGAGGTTTTAAATATTTCTTGCCAAATTTATGAATAATTGACCTGACATGATTGTGTTCTGTTTGTAATGGAAATGTAAACCTTTTCACAGTCTCTTTGAGTTCTGAGGTGAATCAGATGGGTTTTTAAATACAAACTGAACAATGTGTACACAATCAAATGGCTTAAACAGTAATAGGTAGTATAATTTGATTAGTGGACATGTATCTGATTTTTGATGGATGTCATAAGTTCATTTCAGTTAAAAAGTAAAATTGATAATAAATAGCAAAATAAACATATGTGCAAGGAGATGATCAAAAAATATCTTCCAGATAGCAAATGCGTAAATATAGTTGAGGACAAAATTCAAATTGAACACGCTTCCAAAAATGAACAAACATGCCTGTGTGTGACATTTAAAACATAAATGCAGTTGAACTGGTGTAAGTTACATCCTATTAATGAAATGGAAAATAAACAGAAGTATATTTAGGAAATTGTTTTATCCAAGTGGATGAAAACGCACCCAGTCTTTTCTTCCAATTGCTGTGCAGACTTGACAAAGATGACAGATGTTCATTTCTTACAAAATTACATTTTTTGTTGCTGTTCAATCCCTGTCAGACCCAACGAATCAGAGCTTTAATGTGTCATGAATATCTAATATGCCATCTTTTACCATGGTAAAGTAATGGCTGTGAGGGGGTTTAACTACATAACATCCCTGCGCTTAGGTTGTATTAATTTGCACACGCACTTGCTGTTCCAGAAGTGACTTTCAGGTTGCAGCGAATTACATTGCAGGCGCTAAATGAATTTATTTGCATGTAATTTCACGTAACGCCCTGTATTGCATGAATATTAAAGCAAATGCGCAAAACTGATTTTTTTTTTTTTTTTTTTTATTTTAGCTGATTTGAAAGACACAATTCTTCATAGACCCTGTTGGTCTTTTGCAGGTTTTTATCAGGTTCTTGTGTGTGTGGGTTTTGTTTTTGTTTTGTTTGTTTTTTTTAAAAAAACCATGCACACTTATAGAAGGCCTGTATTGCTGCTGTAGTGACTTGACTAAAGCCACAGTTTTTGCATTGACTCATCTTCAGGGAAACGAGCCTAGGCTGACGGCATGTGTAAGTAGTTTACATAAATCGGATCCCTGAGTGTCCCGGTTGTGTGCTCACACCAGATTGGATTGGCAGAAGCTGTGCCACGTTGAAGAGCATTAAAGCGCCTAATGATGTTAATCATGCCTCAGGGAAGTGCACAGACATGATGGATCACACCCAAGCCCTATTTTACATTAACCTCTTCTCACAGTGACCTACATATTTGTGCAGTCTCCTTTATTTATTTTTATCTCTTCATTAGCATTACGAGTTTAAAGTTAAGAGTAATTCCAAGACAAAATATGGTCACCATTAATAAGTGTGTTAATTGTTTCTCTTTCTCTGGTGTATGGCTGCCTTTATTCTTAAGGCTACGTTCACTTCTTCAGAGGCGCTTATCTGTGCTTACGCTGAAGAGTATTGACGGACAGCATGCACGCACGCGTGCACACACCAACATACTCTTGAGTTCACACATCAGCAAATCAGAGATGTGGGACTTTAAAACTATGTAGATTTTACATTAAAACAAGTGGACAGTTCCTGTATAGTTACTATGTAGATGATATCTTACTACAGGTTGCTCATTGAATTATTCATCTGATTTTGTTTGCTTAGCATCTTACTCCAGAAAATATGCTACATTTGAATTGTATAAAGGTTAAACTTCAAAATATCAAGATACTGTACTCTTGTGTACATACACGAGCCAGACATTCTCACCAGTTACAGCATAGCTGCCTGTATAGTTTATGTAACTATATGGTTATTACAGACACTTAAAGGAAAATTTTAATAATTTGCATATTAATCTTTATAATTAACTTGTGACCTTGAACAGCATCCAAGATTTATTTTGAAATAAGTTGCCCCTTTTTTTTTTTTCTTTTTTTTTTTAAATGAAAGCATCTTTAATTGATGTGTAATGTAACTTTTTTGGTGCAGTGAAATTTAGTCCTTGTTTCATCTCTAGTGAGTCCAGCTCTTTCACGTCCTCATCTGTACATGCTGCACAAACAGATCCAATACCAACGCTTCCACTTTCATGCTAATATCACTATCAGTGCCATCGCACTCATCTTGTAGATTGTGACTTACTGAGTCAAGTCTCTGCCGTAACTTGGCTACGACTTGTAGTCCAGCGTTTGCTCCAACGTCTCCACTAATTGAATGTTGGATTTCTTATTAATGATGTTGAATGGTATGTGGAGGGGAGGAGCTCTTGCACTTTTGTTTTTAGGCACTAACAACAAAACCTGAGTGTCATCTCTTGTGTTCGAGAAACTTTGCAGGACACACAAGTATCTCAAGTCATTTGGCGCATCGCTTGCACACAGCCTAAAACATTTGTGCAACATGTCTGTGTGGTGCAATACCAACATATAGGGGTGCCAGTATAGCACCATGTTTTGAGCACTGGTCATCTGGATCTTCTAAATTAGTAAATATTTAAATTTAAGGTCCGAGTTTTTGATTTGAGACGCAGTCCAATCACAACAATGATGCTCACTGCATGTCAGTCTGTTTAACGTTACTGTGCATGAAATCACTAAACATTACAGTTTGACTTGGAAACCAGATGGACATAGATGTTTTAGCTCTGACATGCCGTGTAGTGGACATTATATGTAGTCCTCCAGGTTAAATACGTACGCAAGCAAGTATGCGAACAATCCCAATTGTGTAGCTGCTGCGCGCGCCCACATACACGTGCTGAAAGTGACGTCTTTTTGCGCCTTAAGTGCTCTAGCAATAACAATATCCACCTGTGATCTCCGTGGCTGGCTTCTCATGAAAATACAGCACCAACCAAGACATTGGCACCAGACTCACTAAGCACATCACAAATATTTCAGTATAAACATGTTTAATGTGCTTCAGTCTAGAAGGTTCCCTTTAATATAAAGTGGGACCAGATATCTTTCAGTGATACTCTGTCAGTGTGTACACAGGTCTGTCAGGTTAGATACCAAAATACATAAATTTAATCTAAAACCAGCATCGTCTATCAGTGTGTTTTCTAACAAGCGATAAAGTCCTTGGGAAAGTCTGTTTAGTATGGCTGTTTTTATTAAGGTTTTGATTTACTGCAGCGTCTCCAGCCCAGGATAGAGACAGACATCACACACTTCTTTTGCTTGCAGGTATTTAAGCTCATCTCTATCTGTTGTTGTGTTTCAGGCTGGAACTGTGCGTGACTCCATGGCTAAATCTCTGTACAGCGCTCTGTTCGACTGGATCGTGTTCAGAATCAATCACGCCCTGCTCAACAACCGAGAGCTGGAGGAGTCAGCCAAGGTGAGAGCAATTTCATTCAGATGATGGAGGGAGAGAAAGTGGAGAAATGACTAGGAGCTCTGTCAGACATATTCCAGCTCTAATGGATTATGATCTGGATTCATCCGATTTCTTCTCAGATCTTATCCATCGGTGTCCTCGACATCTTCGGCTTTGAAGACTACGAGAACAACAGCTTTGAACAGTTCTGCATCAACTTCGCCAACGAAAGACTTCAGCATTACTTCAATCAGCATATCTTTAAGCTGGAGCAGGTGAAAGCTAAGATCTAAACTGCAGTCTCTCTCATCATCTCTACCCGCACACAGCTCAATGTTACAGACTCATAGCAGATTTATTGCCAGTAGTTACAGCTCAAGTTGTTTTGACTGCACATAGATTGAAAATCACGGCTTGCACGCTACTGAAGTTAATAGCGCAGCCACAAACTCTGGTTTGCAACATAGTGTAAAAGAGGGAATAACTATATACAAGCAATTCAGCATGTTTTCCTCTACTGAAAGAACAGAGCTCAAGTTCATATTAATGTAGATATTTATAGACATGGAAAAATCATAAATAGATAGCGGTAGATGGTGTGTGAATACTTACAAGGCACTGTATAAGCCATTGGACCGCAGTTTTAAGTAAAAAGGATTTCTGTTATTTTCTCAGCACAGATAAATGTCGGTAATCACCGGGATGGTGATTAGGTGAAAAAAGCGCTTAAGTATTAATTTAAGCTATGGCAAATTTACTTTTCACCACATCTCGTATGTGCTGAATGGTTTACATGGTGGATCTAGAGGCAAGAGATTTCAATCCATACCTCACCACTGTCAGGTATTGTATTTTAAAGAATTTTAAATTTTCATTCGTCACATGTACATTAGAGCACAGTGAAATTCTTTCTCTGCATTTAACC
>JAOTRR010000004.1:4967145-4978757 GCA_028570945.1 Gogo arcuatus
ATAGTAAGTCTTAATTCTGAGATAGTATCTCATTATGAGATAGTAAGTCTTAATTATGAGATAGGATCTCAGTCCTAATTATGAGAGATCTCATATTATGACTTTCTGTCATAATTTATGTGAGAATTATTTCATTATTATGAATATTAAGTCATTATTATGAGATACCTTCTCATTATCATGGTGGTGGAAACAGGCTTCCGTACAAAGAACTACAGTTGTGCTGTTTTTGTACTAATGCATACACACACCTATTCTAATGTTACAGCATTCACTAATTCACATCCATTTGTATCAGTAAAATAACTAAAACTTAATAAATTTGAGTTCACTAATAAGCATTAAGTGCTTGGAAATAAACTCTCACTAGATATTCTCATTTATTTTTTCTATACACGCCTTTCCATCACATTACTAGGGAAGTAGAGAGGACAGTGTTGCTTTATGGAGGAAAGAAAACATTAAAATGCTATGAAAGTAATTCTGCTTAACGGTGAGGTAGCACTGGAGCTCTTTTGTTAATATTATGACACATGGTATTAACTTATGTTAATATTCTTCCTTTATAAAAGCACATTGGTGAGTTGGTGTATGTATAAGGCATGCAAGTACATGGTACTTCATTGGATAGATCAAAGAACAATGAATCATGGGATATGCATGATAAAATATCTATTTATATTTTTTGCTTGAGATTACTTATGAATGGCAAAACTCTCCTTGATAAACACAGAACAGATGTTTAGCCTGATGAAATCTGTGCCTAGGAGTTTTTCCTACAATATCTGAGTAATGCCTGAGCATGAAAACACCTTTTTTCCTCTGAATTCGTTTAAAACGTGAATGATGTGAGGGGAAAAAAACGCTGCAGTTTGTTTCTCGGCTGTTGCATTTTGATATCTCGTCTGATGTGTGCTTGTTTGCCAGTCTTGGCAGAAGATGAATAATCCGAAATGCCTTGCGTGAAGCTGATAGACGAGGCCCGAATCCAGTCCGGGGACGTTTTGTGTTTGGGAGCTGATGAAAGCTGCTGTCCTGCACAAGAAGCACCGTGCCTTGGTTAAAAGAAATCCAGGGCTTTGCTGCAGATCGGTACAAAAGCGATGGATGGGGGGCTGGGTGGAACGGGTAGACTGTGTCTGGGAAGTAATAAAAGCAGGAGATTAAGGGGGAACGGGGAGTCCCTTTGGGAGTTTTGATTGGTTCCAGAGAATTGGCCAGGGATCTGTGTGCGAGCAGCGAGTTTCAAATTACTAACTGTTGGGTGCCCGTCTGCAAATATCTGTTTATTTGAAACATGCCTTTGAGGTCTAATGTGAACCATAAGCAGTATAAAGGGGTAGGTTGCATGTAGTTGACAGAGTTGTACACTGCTACTTTTTTTTAGTTTTTGACCTAAAAGGAGGAAAAAATGGCCTTGGAGGGTTTGGACTGTTTCCTTTTAATAAACCGTCATGCTATTGGAAATCCTATTTGCATTCTGTTTTATTGCGTTAATCTTGAGATTATATAACGGGTCTAAGCACCTTCTGTGCAATGTATTAGAAATGTCTTACCTCTGACCTATCCGTCTTTAGTTCTAGAGGATGTAATAGTTTTTTGTCTTAATACGAGAGATAACGATCTAACGTTTTTCCTGTTGCCTAGACCTGCCGTATTCAGCTAAAATTTCTCAAAGCTCCAGTTGTATAAAATTTCTTTCTCACAAAGGTCCGGGTAAGCGACCAACATGACTAAATGACATCTACAATTACCTTTTAATGCTGAACCATTTGATTAGTTGTTGGCTATAAATAAGGCAAGTCGAAGTTGTGTTTTGTTTTGTAGTGATGACCCAAATTCCCACTTTTGACTAGACACACAGATTCAACTGACATGTGTTTTGAATTTGAGAATAAGCACATACTTCTCTGGCTGTTCTGTTTTTCATCATTTACTGTTTTTTTTTAAACAAGCCATATCGTCAGTTGACTGATTTGACCGGCGAAATTAAATAAAATGAATTATCTCTAGCCCTGTAGCTAGATCCTGGCCCTGTGAGCTTCCTTCAGCTAATACTTTAAATAAATGCATGTGACTGGGTAAAGCGCAGCAGTGGATCTGCTACAGAGATTGCGCTTTTCATATTTAGAAAACTAGATTTGCTGAGCAATGGTCAGGTTACATGGTTCTGTCTGCTGAAATACTTTGCTGGGTCTGCGTAAAGACCACAGTCCCCAGGATAGGCCGTTGCTGGTGGCCTGTTTCAGTGTCAGCCATCAGTGATGTTATTTTTCAGGACTGCATAATCTATCAGTTGTTATTAGTGTTGCAGTATTACCCATTGTCAATACTGATTATGCAGAAGGCAACAAAATGCAAATGGGTTTTCAATATATTGCACATGCAGTCACAGGCGTAATATGTAGCACATGATATAATTTACATCTGCTACATGCTGTATTTAAATATGTGCGTGATATTTGAAATGGATTCTGTTATGCCTCTGTAAATGTCTATTTTGTAATATATAATTAAATATGACTTGTGTGCGAAGATTCAGTCATGAATCAGAGAAGTCATTGAACAGAGCAGCCGAAAATATGCCTTCGGGTCTGATTGCACTGAAGGATAACCGTGTTTGCTACAGGCTGCCATGCTTCTGTCATGTCCCTGTGAGCTTGTTTCTGTCAGCTGAGTAGATTTTCGGTTTGTCTGAGCTTCGGGGCTGAATGCGATTTTTTTTTTTTTTCCGTCTTGATATTGCTTCAGCTTGTTTGTTGAATAAAGTCAGTATTGGCTCATTAAACTGCATTATGCCTGTTATTGTAAGTCATGATAACCGCTCCTGCTGTTTGTTTTCAAATGTCAAAACAACGATCAATATCAGCGTAATAAATCCAGAATTGTCAGCAAGTGAATCTTTCTGGAGGCAGGACATGACAGTAACCCCCAGCTGAAAGATCCAGCCTTCAGTTTGCTTTATTAATTTAGATGGACAATAGGCTCTTGGCTAATTGCCTAGTGTGCAAATGAGGGCTTGCAAAAAGAATTTTAAATGAACCTTGATTGACAGTGTACGATTTTTGTCGCCATGGACGAGAGGACTTGCTGGCAAGAAGCCATGTCTCATTCTTGGGGAAAAGAGATACGTGCTGGTCATCTACAGCTCTCTATCTCCGAGAGCTGTCAGTCTGAGGTTAGGAGAAAGTGGGGGTTGGAGTTGGCACAGAGACGTGCAACATGGTAAGTCTAAATATCAAGAGACTCATGCTCTTTGCTTGCAAGGAAGCTTAATGGATGAACAAAAAACTTGTCTGAGTCGGATCTAAAGCTGCATATGGGGAATAGGTATTTCTACATGTATTCCTTTGGCATACTGATTTAGCCAAAGCATACAGCTAAGCAGTTCGGCATTAGGGGCGTTCCTCAAGGGTTTAGTAGTGGATCTCTGGCATTTGAATTCGCAACCTTTCAGTTGCTCGCACAGAATCCTAAGCATGGAGCTCTCTGAGAGTATTGTTAAGAGATTACTGAGGGTCTTCGTATAAGCAGAGGTCAACTACGTATTCTGTATTCTCACTGCAAAGACTCTGTATATGGCATTTGAAGGAAAACAACTCTTCCATTGACGGGCTCTGACCATACAGAGTAACTGTTCCAATGGCAGTTTTACCTAAATATGATTTGGGATGTACTTCTTACAAACGGTACCCAGTGTGGTTTCTTTGATAAACTAGAATATCTACTTGACATATTCCTTGATTGGTCCCGCATTTATCTCAACCCAGTGTTTACCCATTCGTATCATTCTTCCTCTTTTATTGCGCAGCAAAAATAGCCGAGATGGTCACGTGGTAGGTGAGTGACATGCCTGCATGAATTAGTATCTGGGTGGATAGGAAAATTTGAGAGCATTTGGAACAAGCAAGGGTTGCACATTGGTGCAGCGGGTAGTGTTGCACCCTCACAGCTTCAGGATCCCTGGTTCAAGCTCGAGTTACTGTCTGTGGACTTTCGCATGTTTTTCCCATGTCTGCGTGGGTTTGCTCCACGTTCTCTGGTTTCCTATGACATCCTAAAATCACACCCGCAGGTGGATTGGTGACTCTAAATTGACCTGTTCGAAAGTGTGTGTGTGTGTGGTGCCCTGTGATGGACTGGTCCCCATATCTAGGGTGTATTCCTGTCTCATGTCCAGGGTTTCCGGGATAGGCTTTGTATCCCCTGCAACCTTGACCAGGATAAAGTGGTTACTGAAAATGAATAAATGAATGGAACAAACAAAGAAAAATAAGAGTGTTTGAGGCGAGTTGTCGCAGATATGCCAGTTTGGTTCCAACTTGAATGCACTCAATGGCAGCTTTGTAAATAATGATTATAATATGAATAGACAGCAATCAGATGTTGGCGTCATATCCTGCGTTTCCAGCAACTGGCACGAGTTACACTCAGGCTGCGTAATTGATGGTCGGAAAATTCGTATGCTTAAAATTCAAATGCTTGCAGACCAAATCTGAAAATGTGGTTCAGCAACAGTGCATCATTTTTAAAAAAAATACTTCACGGTTGCGTTTTTGTTTTGTTTCCTTTCACTTTTCAAATGGCTGCCAAGTCTGAATTTGGGTGGTAGTTCTATAGATACCTCCTCCCTCATCCCAAACAACTATGAACCAGTGGTCTTCCCTGTACCTGTTAATTGTAGCACTTTGACTTGTTCTGTGGGTGAGCTTCTGCTGCCATGTCCCCTGCCAGCTTTCAGCAGCTGGCACGGATTACAGTGCTTGTGAGCTGTGAAAAGTCATGCTCAGTGGAGCGAAGCCTGGCCCTGACTTGACTACATTTAGGTCATTTTCCCTGCGTCCCTGGAGATGAGGAAACAGTGCTGAGCAAATCTTTACGCAAGTTAAAATTGGACTAGAGAATGTGATGGAATCTCATCAAACTTGATCACCCTCGTGAACCCATTAAATGTTGCATGTCCCTCTAGTGCAGTGGAGCGCCACATAATGTGATGATCAAGTTATAGTTTTAACACTTCCCGGTTTGTCACGTACCTTTTTTTCACCTCTCAATAAAAACACATTGTGAGCTCATTTATTGGCAGATAGCCCAATCTCATGCATTTTTAAAGTGAATAATAAGGATCTGGCAAACTGTAAATCATCATAATTTCATTTCCAGATGTCGTCTGGCATTGTAGATTCTCTTCAGCAGAGCATCTTGTTTTTATCTGTCTGTCTGGATGCATTCCAAGAATTTGCATTACAAGTTTTAAGAGGCTAGTCAGGCAAACACCGTCTATAATAAATGGTGATAATTATTTTCCTGTACATGAACCAGAACAAAAGTAGACTTTACCATCACCCAGATGAAAGCCATTTTTTGAGGTCTGGTTTAGAGAAGGGAATGTTTGAATCCATTTAACACTGACCCAGTTTGCTAGCATACTTTGCTGCCCATCTCTTTTCCACCTAGCAGAGGCGGCCTGGCAACTCGCAGCCATGCACCAGATTAATTAGTATTGTTCTTTTCTCTCTCCATCATCACTCATGAAAAGAGGACTGGAATTTTGTTTCTGACCTGTTTTCGGAGTTGTATTTTATCTTGGGACAAACCTGTGGGTGCTCAGTTTGTTGTACTTGTCATGTTGGAGGCAAAAAAAAATGACCTACATTTTATGGATTCAGAATTTTGGGTTGTTTTCTGCATCCAAAACATGAGTTCAGTAATTGATTGCTTCATAGCTTGGCCCTTGAAGATTGGCTTAGATGGGTCAGTAGCTTTGTCGATACATGGACGCTAGGGTAACATGCACAGAAAATCATTCCCAGCCTCATGACCAACCAAAAAGACTTCATGCAATTGAAATAAATATAAACCATAAATATAAACAAAATACACCATAGCAAATTGCATTGAAATTTTTAGTCCTGGGGCTTGTTCTTCCTTCATGGATTACTGATTTGTTTACAATTTTGCATAATCTGGGATTTGTCTCTTCTTTGAAGCTGTTGTCGGACTTGTTACCAAGACGACAATTTTTTTTTTTAAATTTTTTTTTTTTTTAAATAGAAAATTGCATGATGTATGGCTAAATGCATTGCATAATTACTAAATTCAGGTCATGTAACTGCTATTGTAAGGCCTTGAATCAATTAAAATTTATTAACACAGGGATGAGAGAGAGAGGTCACCATTGACTGCCACAGTATAATTGCAGGGTATTATGCATATACATTTTTTTTTGTCTGATCAAAACAGTTTCTTTAGACTAGCAATAATGAACTACAACAAGGGCAGGATTTCATTAGAGAACTTGAAGCCATATTAACTACCATGTTAAACTGGACTGTGCTTGTGTGTGTGTGAAATAAACACATTTTAATGGCATCTCCAGGTACCATTTGAATTAGTCAGTTGTTGACTTGCTGATCATGGTTTTGTGTCTTGATATATCTATCTATTTATCCTTTTGAAGAAAAATTGGAGCATATGCAGTTATCTCGAAAAACTAAATCCAGCTACACTTATCCTGTTCTCAGTTGCACTAATTAGCCTGTTTGGAATGGTCGTAGGAAGTAGATCATTCTAGCTTGCGTTGTTTTATCTTGGATGTGGATCCTTAAACGATGTGCGAAGAACGTACCGCTGTTAACATTTCCAGTCATGCAGCAAGAGCAGCTGTTTTGTATAAAGACTGAACAAATCCAAGAGCTAAGATCACTGAAAATGACTTAAGTGTACCCATTCAGTCACAGTGCTGAGAAGCCTTTGATGGGCACTGCAGGGGCCCACCCTCTAGATCACTGGAAAAAAACCACACTTGAAGTGCTGTAGGGTGTAGGATCCATCACAGAGGAAGAATTGTGAGTGTGTTGAAACACACTGCCAGCCTGCCAGAACTCAGCCTGTGGCTCTTGGCACCTCCAGACGTGGTGAAGATCTCCGCTGTGCTGAGGCTGGCAGCTGGTTTATCTCAAAGGTCCAGAAAGGACCCACTGTACTGCCTGGCTCCAAAAACAAACACTTTGCACTTATTCACTTCTGGGATCCAAGGAGGCAAAGTACCACATTGGGATTTGAACTCTAACTAAAATATCAAATGGTGCAACTTTTTGAATTGATGGAAATCACATTTCTTACATTTTCTAACTAACGATGAAGCTCAGCCTCTATCATGGTGTAAAGGAACGTCGATTTAATTACAAGCGCATTTTTTCTTTTGTCCCCCCTATTTTTTCCTCCACCTTGGTCACCTGCTAATTCTCACCCACCAGCTGGCTCTCCCTGTCATACAATAAATAAGAACCATGGAGGCTAACGTGCTTCCTCTGGGACACATGAAGCCAGCCAGGTTTGGGTTAATCAAGGGGGCAATGAGCTTTATGAATTTGTGATGAGATCCTGGGAATTAATGGACTCACTTATTCTATCTGTTGAATATTTGACATGTGAAAATGACCAGAATATACACACACACACACACACACACACACACCTTTTATATAGCTTCTACTAGCACAAAAAAAAAAAAAAACCCACACAGGACGTTTTTCTGTAGCTTACCTCCCTCAGGGGGCATCCAGCGAGCTGGTGAGGCAGATGGTATTTTAACAACAGGAAAAAAGGGCTGCTGGAGCTCTTCTTTAATTCCTCTTTTTGTTTTTTCAGGCTCTGTTTGTATAATCTTGACTAATTAACCTCTCAGAGTATCTTCAGGTCTGGTTTGCTCATGCTTCTATAACGTCCTTTCTCTTGAAACCAGTGCACAATTTGTTATGCTGTGTGGCCATGTCCAAGGTGAACCTGCAGTCTGAAAGTGCTGAGGTGGATAGAAAGCCGTTTGGGAGGTCTGTGAGATCTTCGGTGCTGATCCTGATGGAGCTAATAGGAGTCAGAGAGCATGTGGGGACTGCACATTACAGCCTCTTTAATGCACAGCTGTCATATAATGGAATTTCTCATCTCTCACGGAGCTTACTTAGGGATAAATGCAAACACTAAAAGGTTTGCAGAGGAAAATTAAATTATAATGGAATTGCCAAGCCCGCCATTGTTTATTTCTTTCCCTGGGATTTCAAGTCGTACAATTCATTTATGTGGCATGTCTTTCGTCTATGTATGTAAATGCACGTATGTGACGTATGCGCGTTGTTCAAAGCGTTCCAAGTCATTATTCATTGGTGTTTATGGGACCATCAAGGGGGCCTGGTTTAGTGTCTGTGGTGGGCTTGGGTCATACTTCTGCTGTGCATACACAATGAGAGCCAAAGAGTTTCCTTTGGTTTAAGGGCATAAGCAAAGGCGTGATGGAAAGCAGCTGTCCATACTCTCTCACTCCTCGGCATCTGACCCCAAAACGTCGACCCCTGACCTGTGATGGATTAGATTGAACTGCAGGAAAATAAGGATGCAGGGGACAAAGCCAGAACGAACACCTGCAGAGTGGATTTGGCATTCCAGCACTGGACCCATGGACACATGTCCCGGTCCCCCAGAGGTCCGTGTTTTTGTTGAGCCGAAATGCCATTAAGGTGGGAAGCCAGCTGTGAGTGTAAAAGCGTAATGAGTTTGCCAGAAAGAGACTCGAGCCCTCACACACATTAATCTACCTGAAGCCTACACTGAATTCTCTTTAATATGCTGAACGAATGGATTAAATGAAATGACACCTGATGTTCAGTTCTTATTATTTTCCTATGATTGGTGAAACATTATTTGGAGTGAGTTTGAATAATTTAATGAGTGTGATTTTAATGTCTGTCTTGAATGTATAATGCTCTCTTGGTTTGGATTATAAGGATTGGTGAAATAGTGTCAGATTTTGAGATGAAATATTCTGTCCCATTTCCTTAGCGTAGTTTCTTTTATACAAGATCTTAACACTTGCACAAATTCAATTTTCAACCACTGCCATCTTTCTTGAGTTAACCCATATTGAAAAGGGCACAAATAGCATCTTGGTGCAAACTATTTCACATCTGAACAGCACATCAGAAGGTTGTAACCCTGAGAAATATATAAAAAATTCCTATCACACCTTTCTCTGCCTTTCTTCTCTTACCACAAATATCTGTCTTCCACTGATGTGGTGCCAGAGCTGAGGCAGTATCAGAGAAACAGTGAATGTTTTTCAATGGTGAGTCAGCCACACCATTTTTCCCTTTTTGCAAATTTTACAGTTCAAAGTTGAATCTATATTATATAGGCCTAGTATGTAACTAACACACACTTTCTTTTAATTGTTTACATTAAATTGCCTTTTCAAAAAAATCTTTGATTATTTTTCTTCTGCTTTTCATGCTTTCAATTATTTCTTATATCTCCTATATCCTATATATGTCTTTGTTGTAGCGCCACCTTTTCCCCGTTTGGTCACAGGTTTTGTACGGTCCTTCTTTATGACGTCATAAACCTACATACCAAATTTCTTGTCAATGGGACGTTCACAGTGGAAATTAGAAGCTGCTGAAATTTGATTGGCTGCTGGCGGCCACATTGATTTGTTACCAGCATGATATTTTGAGAATAGTTCGAAAATGTCACTATGATCCATTGTACTGATTTTTTTCTGAATTTTTTCACTGAAAAACATGCCATTTTTAGTTATAGCACCTCCTAGTGAGCATGTTAAGTTTCATGCACGAGACAATGTGTTCACTAGACATAAGGCATCTACTGTACTACTACCACTTTGATGAAAATTGATTGGCTCGTATAATCGAAATGGATTGCCCTATCGAAATTTTCTTTAAGGAATTAAGATCAGTGAAGTTTGAATATTATCGTGAGCAGAAGACCAGTAAAGCAAAGATGCAGATGACTTGAGAAATTAAAATGACGAAAGAATTTTGACTATAGGCCAAGCCGTTTTCGAGATAATGGCGAAAATGTAAACTTGATTATTACAGTGCCACCTTGAGGTCTGTGTGTCATTTTATGTGCCTGAGTAGTAGGTGAGATTTCTAACCCACCTGCCAATTTTGGCGGTTCTAGGCCTTACGGTTTTTGTTACACGAGCACTTAGCAGAGAATAATAATCAGACCGAAAGCAATAGGGTTCCTGCAGCTACGTTGCTTGGACTCCTAATGATGCACAAGACAACAGATGCACATTTTTATCGGATTTTAGCTATTTGTTCTCAGTGTGTAGCTCAGGCTTAAAGAAAATTTGTTAGCATTTGTATTATTAGTGTAGCTCCTGTTTAGGTTGTAGCTGATTGATCACTATGGCATTATTTTTTTATGCTATGATATTCAGAACCCTCAGCACTTTTTGTCTTTTATATATGGGTGGTCATTAAAATAATTAGTCATTCAAGTTGACATGGCGATGTCCCCCGAACACTTGATGCCTCCAGTATTTAATTCCAGACCGTTTTGGTGCTGGAGCAGAATAGAACCGTCCATCCTGGCACTGGCACGTTGTGAGGTGATGTGTTTGAGGTGTCAACAATAAATTTCCTATTAAGTGTTGAATTGTAAAAGAAAACGTAATGGATTTAAATGGAATCCAAGGGCATAATAGATGGGTAGAGATTGATAGGGATGAGGAGGGCCACCCACATCAGCCCACACCCGAATGATTCTCACCCAGGTTGCAGAGTGAAAGGGGTCAGGGTTCAAGGGCTGGCTTTCCCTGGGGAAAGACTAAAACGCACGCTGACTGTAAGTGAGTCTAGTCTGTCGCCAGTCGTACTTTCCAATGAAACAAAGATGGCAGGTCCTCTCTAGCTGGTCTTGAACTCTAGCTTCCAGGACTTCAAGGAGCCTGCCCTTTCTTTGAACGTTTTCTTGATTATTCCTCATGTAATCGCCACCATTAGTTAGTTTGCATTCACCATATCTCCTGCTGTTGAAATATAGATGTTGGGTTCTAACTAGCGTTGAAGATTTTCTTGCTCAGTTACAGGTTCGGTTCATTACTTGTAATCATCTATGCAGTTTTTATGAAGTGGTATTGGGAAGGGAAGCAGGAACCATTTCAATTGCATTTAATTAAAAGTTGGTGACTTTTTTCTTTGTGGTTTTTGGCCAACGTTGCAGTGGCTTGTATTGATAAGATTTCCCAAAGGGGAGACAATTGTGTGAAATGCAGGAAGCCATTAGTAAGCCACGGCCCCGTGTCTCTCGCCGCTGTGTAAATACTGCTCCCCTCCACTCCTCCTTAGCCAGTATGAATGGGCTTAGTGGTAATGATAATAACAGCAGGAAATGAGCACTCGCTGACCAGAAGCTGCACACTGACTTTGCCTGACGTTTACCAAAGAGGAGACTGTCTCGGGACTAAAATAACAAAGTCCTGTTGAGTGAACAGCGGAGTCAATGTCGATTCCCCCCCCCCACCACCACTGATCAGATTACTGGAAGAGTGTCAGGGTTTTATTGTTGATTTAAAGGAAGCACATGGACTCATATCTCTGATTTTGTTTTGGCCCTTGAGGAAACGTTTCTAAACATTAACCTGTATTTTGACTGAGTTTTAGGTTCGTCTCAGGTAGTTATGCCTGATTTGGTCTCATCTTCGAGTATTCGGCTGGATTTCTCTCTTCATTCAGCATTGTGTGTAGTTTAACGGGGGCAGCCATGGCCTGAAGGTTAGAGAAGCAGCCTTGGGCCTGAAGGGTCGC
>JAOTRR010000004.1:4999766-5009870 GCA_028570945.1 Gogo arcuatus
CCCCCCCCCCCCCTTCTGATTGGAAAGTTGGTAAGTTGTCCTCAAACCCTGAGTTTATCATATGACGTTATATCAACATGCAAGGGTTTTACAAACCCTTGTACACATGCATCTTCAAGTAGGCCAGAGTGTATGACTGGTGAAGCGCATCCACAGTTTGATGCATTATCCCGGTGTCTTGGAGCAGAACTGTCAATAAGCATCAGTAGAACGAGGCTGGCATTGTGGAGCACTGGGGCCTGATGCCTGACACAGAGCATCTGTAATACTGGGGGCATCTTCTTGCCTGCTGGTTTCTTGGTCGCCCCTCTGGGGAAACGGCCAGCTCATGAAGTAGGACAGGCCTGGTGGCGGTGACTGACTGAAATGAAGACGTCTAGTGGAGGCGGTGTGTGATCAGACAGCGCTCCTGCAGTGCATTCATCTATGTTTTGCGGAAAGGCACTGAGAGTCCCAGCAGAGAGACGGGACTGGGCTGTCATCCGTCACCATCGCCTTTGTTTGAAAAACAGGGCGCTCTGCCCACTCCTTGAGACAAGCTTACGTTGTCCAACAACCGTTGGTTTTCCTTCAACAGGATCCATTACGCTAGAGAAAACAAGGACAGTAGCTTGTGTTTTGTCTCATTCACTGCTTTTTATTTCTGGAAATGATTAAACAGTTTAGAAAGACTGTCTATAATAATGCAGTAGCACACGTTTTTCTGTTTCAGAAAGAATGTTTCAGGAAGCAAATAATGTATTTTCGACTTTTCTTTTAACTCTCTTGGATGTCTTTTTAAAGAAAATGAGAGAGACTTGCGCACACTAGCATTCTCCTACTTAAAACCCTCCTCCCTCCAATTTAGAGCTTTTGGTGAAGGATCTGTCCGACGCGAGACCTGTAATTAAATTGAAATGCGACTCTCCCCGGAAAGCCTTTTAGTGGGGGAGCAAGGCTTTGCGCAGATCTATTTTTTCCCCCCACCGTATGTCTCAGGAAACATGCGATGAGCAGTCTTTCAGTGAGTAGATAAAGCCTCGGGTACTTGCGTCTGCCTAAACAACATCCCGATCTCATTCATTCCCCTTATTTATGTGACATAGATCAGTAGGAGGGCAGCTCCCGGAGACTCACAATAGGCAAAAACACGTACAAATAGTCAGAGCTCACTGGAGTCTAATATAGCCATTAGAGGTGTTTTTCAGGTGCAGTTTGTCTTTTGTGAGGGAGGAACACCAGCATGCCACACTCACACTGTAGTTCATTTGGAACATGTCTGACACAATACACCTCTTAACCATGCCTGCTCGCTTTGATTTTACATCACCTAATCTCAAATTCGTTCCGGGGGAATAAGTGCATTACTGTTATTTATGGCAGTGAGTAATATTCGTCTAGAACTCGTAATGGATTGTACAACCAGTCTGGTCTGGTAAAATGATTTCTCCCTGTAGTAGCAGTCCTGCTGAATTAGTGATGCTGTGGAATATCTTGGATTTATTTTTATGCTCCCTCTTCGACTCTGCTCAGACTTGAAGGTTGAATCAATACCTAATGAAATTCATATTACATTCATTTATCACAATTGAAGGGGAAATGAATATGAAGTTGATGGAAAGGGCGTGCACTGATTTCTGTGTGATCCAAGTCCCCTCGACAAATGAATAGTTTCACTGCTCTTAAACCAGATTGTCCTTTTTCGTCCTTTTCACCCGATGCCTGATATTGATTAGCACCGCGATGCCTAGCGGTATCTGATTTGATGTTTACTGGCTGACAAATGTGTCCAGGCACACTGCAGCAGCCAGCTCTAACTGGAAATCCCTCTCAGGTTACCCATCTGCAGTGAGTGTGTGAAACCCTTTGTGTACGAAACCCTTTGTTGCATCTCGCCACGCTCTTTTCTTTTAAGGCTTTTAAAGTGTCCTGTCTTGGCTTGCATATTACCAGCTTGCTTTCCCCTCTATACTGTTTGAAATACAAAATGTTGTGTAATACTTACGCAATAACGATGTTGGGCAGGACAAATCTAGCCCAGGATGGAATGCTCATATGTATTTTGAGAGGATTTCATCCCGAAAGTTGGCTCAGGGTTGATGGTTTCTTTAGACCAGTGGAAACATGGAATCTAGGTGGATGAGTGGTTTGTAGTAGAGCCATGGGTCTGCCACAGATGAAGGAGGGGGGAGGTTCAGGTTTAGAGAAATGGGGTCCCACTGGGACTCAACACGCTCATTACAGCCAGGAGGCCGTCATTGCCAGAGGGTCACCATGGTAACGGGTGGTATGTGATTCCCACAACAATGCCGAACCTTCCCCCAACCTTCCCTACCATTTCCCCCAATCAGTACATGAAACAATCTCTTTCTCTGCAATCTCTATAATGGTGGCTATGCCATGGCATATACAGAGCGACTCTTTTGAAACTTTATCTTGCGGTGATGGTGGTGTGACTACACGCATGCATTAAAAAATGCATACAAACACTGCACATGCTTTTGCAGGCAGCAGTAATAGTGACAGGTAGATTGTTCCAGTGCAATTGTGCGATGATGGATGCACCAGTTCTAAACTCAAGCCACACCTTTTAGAATAATGACAGACTTTTGAGAGTGTGTTTGTATTTGTTTGAGGAAGCCCATGTTTTGTGCGTGTGTTTGTAGGTAAATGAGGTACAAGCTGAATTCTGGGACAGCAACAGAATTAGCACTGGTTACTCTAGTGCATGAACAAGGGGGTTGGGGGTCTTCTGGCTGCACTGATTACCAATTAGTGAGACCTATCGAGCACACCCGCCAATCTTCCTAGGTCTTGCTAGACATGTTCTAATGGGGATCATGTCATATCTATTATTCACTTGCATTATGCACATCATTATGTACATTACTATTACATGTGCCAGTGGCGGTAATGATCATATAATGCTGTAATTACTCAGAGGAGCTGATAAGGGCAAACGTTGAGAATCTTCACACTAATTTAACTTTAAATTAAACATTAATATTTTATAGTACAAAGTGTGCCCAACTCTGGAGTGCATTGAGAAAGAAGTGTAATCATTCCAACCAGCTGGTGGAAATGTTCGCCGTGACTGGAGGATTGTCAAATAGACAGAACTGCTGAGGATGCAGCGATGTAAAAATGCCATATGTTCCCGATCTGCCATATTGCTGGTGTGGCATGTACAGGAAGTGCCATATTGGCTTCCTGGTCCTACAATGCTGGTGGCTACTACCTGATGAGTTGCCACCTGCCTACAGACTGGTCTCGCCATGCCCTCCAGAGATTTTCAGAAACAAGAGAAGCTGTCCTCCAGAAGGCAGACCTGTCGTATTCTGTCACACTGGATAATGGGAAGTTGGTATAAAGGAAAGAGTCGCATGAATAACAACACTAGTGTTGATTTGATTGTGGTGTTGTATATTAAAAAAACTGTCTGAGGTTTGAATTTTTTTTTTTATCTGCATAGGGATGGGCAACCGTCTCTGGGTGAGATGGGTTTTCGTTAATATGATTAAGGTGGATTATAGCTTTTGTCTGCAGATCAAAGGATTCAAACCAACTAGCATCCCTACCTTTATCACTGTACTTATCCAAACCAGAGTGAAGTCAGGCAGGGTACGGACATATCATGGTCTCCATTCAGCTTTGAGATATGAGGAAAAAGGAAGCATGAGTTATCAAACTTCCCCAGAGGATGAATCTCCATGATAGTGCAGTCAACAGTTTAGAACCATTCCTGTAATGTATTGTATATGGACTGATGTGCTATAGTTGAATACTAACCTCTCTCAGACCTTAAGCATGCACCCCACCACCCTTTGCCCTTTTCCCCTGAGTTCTGATTGTATTCAGCCATCAGTGTGGCAGCCTTTTGTTTGCTTGCTCCACCAGAGGTCTTTATGAGCTAGCCACTTTCAGGCAAGACCTTCTCCTGATATCACAGCTGGTTTTGGACCCCTGTGGTCTTTTATTATACATACATTCAACACTGAACTGTCTCTAAATTGCAAAGGTTTTTTTTCCCCAATTACTTGCCTTAAGGGGAAAAAAATTCCCCCTGGATGACTTGCATTTTAATGTTTATAATTAACCTGAACTTTAGTGGTGTCCAAGGTTTATTTTGTTTTGAAATTCTGAGTTGTCATTTTCCATTGACATATTGGTCTATTTTCACTTTGGTTTCTGTTTCCTACATTACCCACGATACCATTTGACTGCCTGCTGATAATGGTGCCAGTGGGATTTAGCTCTTGCTTCATCTCCACCTAGACAGGACGATGCAGCAGTGCTTTAGTCAGTCCAGCTCTCCCACCTTCTCAAACAGATCAGTTTCCAAAGCTTTAATGGTAGTACCGCTGTCAATGCGGTTCCACTCATCGTACTGTAGATCACTAACTAGCTGAGCCAAGTCTCTGACATAACTCCGAGCAACTGTGTCCTTAGCTGCTTTGAGTTCTGGAACTCTGAGTCCAATATTTTTGTCTGTACTAGTTCTACATTGGATTTTTCATTAATATGACTTTGGACATCACTGGATATTGGTGGGAAAAGTACTGTAGCACTCTCTCTTGTTTGTAGGAGCTAACAATGAAACCTGGCCATTATCCCCTATGTTTGAGTGTTGATTTTTTCCCCCCCTCATATTAAATGCATTTGATGTCATATCGTAACACCAGCATCACACACAGCTGATAATGTCTCACAGGAATAACAAAAATATAGCACCAACCATCAAATTAGCACTAAACTCTTCATACATAATTCAGTACAAACATAATGTGTTTCACAGTGGAGTTTTTTTCCCTTTCATGAGTATTTTTATTACCCAAGGCCACTATTTTCCTGAGGATTCGTCAATCTGTTGGATGCTGATCATGACTTATTAACATTATCCACCAGGCTTGGATTATGTTCTTAATGTTCACTCGTTTCATGGTCCTGATACCAATTCTAAGAGATTTAGCAACAAATCTCTGAACCTGCGATGCTGTTTGTATAGCACATATACTGATTGCTGTGTGTTTGAGAGAGCAGACAACAATGTAAATTAAAACAATCACAGAAGGCACTGTACCTTAAGATAAAATTCTATCATCATGCAGTGCCATGGTTATTGGGACACTATGCCCCAGCCCTTGTTGACATGACGGATCATAGGATTAATGCATGTGATGCCTTAGTGTGTCCATGTTTATGTGCCATTACATTAAGTAGGCATGGTGCCTCACTTTATCATAAGACCTGTGCATGTAAACAAGCGAAGGACAAGCGTAGACTTCTGCAGCTGTACCTAACCTGCAACTGGCAGAGCTGTATGAATAATTAAACATGCTCTTTCACTGTGATGGAGAGTGTGTCGCTGCTTAGGGAACGGCACTCCAGCTGTGAAGAGGGGCCTTGGTCATTAAATATAAAAATTGTTTGTTGCTGTTAATAATGTTTTTTTTCCCCCAATTCTCATCATGTGAATTGAAAATGGGCAGTCCATTTAACTACCAGCCTTTGTTTGAATATACACTGCTGTCAACATGCTATTTGTTTCCTTTTCATTTTTCTTCTTGAATTAAAATATCATGTCACCACCTTAACCCGAATTCCTTTTTTCACCTAAACAAAAATGGCCTCCACTCTTGGATTTGTTGGTATATAAAGACTAATCTGTGTCAGACAAATGCATCTGTAATAAAGGAGTCGTGCTCGCTTCGTGTTAAAAGCCTTTTAGTAGCAGTGGTGTTAAATAGCTCCTCCCGTTACAAATCGGAGAAGAGAGCTACTTGCGTATGTATGCATTTACGAGACAAGTAGAGCTTCATGAAAGCAGATACAGGCAGCATAAAAATAGGCTTGAAGTGAGGATTAAAGGTTCATGGCCAGAGTACCCTTCTGTTTGGAGCTCACCGCAGATGACCAAACCCGGGTCGCTCTTCACTGAAGGGCTTTTTGGAAGGCCAAATCATCTCTGCTGATAAACTAGATGAATGCTCCCAAACACAAGGAGGTGAATGTGGTCATCTTTTTCTCCTGAAATACAGAGAAGCGGGCTGTATGTTGTAATAGCTAAGGTTCTTATGTCACATTGGCCATTTCTGAAAATGGATGAAGGGATGCAGTAGATGATCAAAAAAGCTTTTGCAGCTCTGATGCACCCAGTTCCATTAGTTGTTGATGTTCTTCAAGGTGAGATGAAGCAGCCTTGCTCACTTTGATAAAGAAGGCTTTAGATCTCGGTGGCAAATGGGTTTATTGAGTGAGACTTCATGTTCACTGATGGACAGTCTTCAGCCTTTGAGCCCCTTTCCCACTCAAAGCAGTGAATAGGCATACCTTTTCCATGAATGTTCAAGCTTTGCATCAGTCACAGCTGCAGACTAGGATTGACATTTAACCAGAATGAGCATGTTTGCACTTGCCATAAAAGAATGTCACACAAGATGTGACATAAATCAAAGGAATTTAGCTATCACTTCACTTTTCTCTCTGCTAACCCTCCATTAATGTAGTCTGGTTGTGATTTGCTCATAAATGATATGTCCCAGACTGACTCTGCCATTCATTTGATAAAGAATTTCATTCTTGACACAAGTGGCCAAAGTGGCAGAAGGAAAAAAGCTTTCATCAGGAGATTGAGATTTCTCCTGACAATGCCACCACCATCAGCGGGCGAGAGTCCAAGAGAGCAGAAATTGGTCATGCTCTCTGGTGCGTTACTCTCTCCCTATCAATCAGAATGGCCCTAGCTAATGTTTGCCATCTCTGAGCTTATGTATGTAGAAGAGGGTAGATAGTGCTTTCCTCTGAGTGCCCAGCTACCGTGGTTCAAACATATATGAAAGAAATGGGGCAAATATCCAAAATAAAAAAACAAAAACAAATTGACGACTGTACTATTTCCTAATCATTCCAAATTATTGCTTGTCACTTCAACTTGTTGCCCTGAATTTCTCCCAAATTTTGTTATGGCCAATTCCCACCCACTAGACAACTCTCCCCCATCAGATGACAGCTACCAACCAGGAAGGGCAAGTCCTATCACGTGCTTCCTCTGAGGCACATGATGCCAACCAACCACATCTTTTCGAACTGTTACTCGTGCAACGTCAGGTGCGACATAACACACTCGGAGGAAAGCGCTATCCGCACGCATGAGCTCACAGACGTCCATGATTGGCTAGTGTAACTTGTGATCGACAGGGGAGAGAGAGTATGCCACCCCTCCACCTGTATGCCACCTGTGCCTTATAATATATATATAGGCTTCCGTTCACATAACTTCCCGGGAACTATCCTTGGTCTTGTCCTGGTGGTCTTGCTCACATGAACCTTCTTAGGATATCAGTTCTGTCTTGTCTTCACTTACCAGTAAGTTCCCATGTGAAGGGGAGTTGGCTCTGTCCTGGATGTTTAATATGCTTGACCAGCGAATTTAAGAGCAGCATGTAGGGAGCAGTTCATATCTTTGTTAGCACTTTTGATTAAAAGTTGCTCAAGGAAATGGAAAGAACAGAAGATGGCCCATTGTATTAATTATTCAGCACTTAGGATGTAGGCAATGCTGCTGTTTGTTTCCATATTGATTTTACTTCTTCGGTTCCACTGCTTATGCTTCCAGGGTCAGCCAGGGCAAGAAAGGGATTAAGTTATTTCTTGGTGTTTTTTATTTTTATTTTTTATTTTTAAGTTTTTGGTCTAAACAAACAATATATGGGAATGTATTGTGTGGTTGACCCAGATATGGGAAAGGACATGTTCTCCAGAGCTGTGGGTTGTGTGTGCAGAGGTCTGAAGATAAGGCGAGGTGTGTTTTGTCAGGTTTGATGGAAATCAGCCGGGGTGCACATCTGTGTCAAGTGCTTTGGCGCACCCCTCTCTGTGTTTATGAGAGAGGTGCTGGAATGTCAGGGCATAGATAGAAAAGGAAGATAAATAGAATCCATGGTCCAGATCTTTCATTCCTTTGTATAAATCCCCTGCCAACACGTGCACACAAGCAGGATTGTGTTTGTGTCTGCGTGGTTTGGTTGTTTGTGTTATTGGCTTCTTATCTGTGAAAGACTGATAACCACCACAGTAGGGTAATTCTCCATGTCAACAAAGAACACACTGTAAGCTCTTTGAAACCTACTCCTCCCACACAGACCGTCCCAGGTCTGACCTTTTGTAAGCCCGTTTGGTTAACACCTCCATGTGCTCCATTCCTTAAATTTATGACAAACGAGCCCCTACTACTGACCACAATTTACGTACAGTATATTAGTATCCGCATCTGAATGAGGGTTGGAGGGGGAATTGTGGCAGCAGATAGATAAGCACCTGCAGTAATGCAAATCTAACCTCAATTTAAAAAGGTTCAGGTGGAGAGTGGCTAATAAGCACAGGTCACATGCTCGGTTTTGGTTTGGTTTACTTGTTTTGAGAATAAAGACAGTCTGTGTGAGGTCTCCGTCTTGTCCCTAAACTACTAGTCCTTTTAATGCACTGGCTTCCTCTCCTAATCTCTTCTCCCCCATGGGAAGATGTATGAAACCCAGACAGAGTTGAGTGTGAGCAACAACCCCTCCCCTAACCAGGAATCTGGCACAACAAAGCCAACAAAAACCAGTAATGGGGAACAGAAGAGAGAGAGAGCAACATTCCAGGGCACCACAGTGGAACGGCAGGCTCGGCTTTTAGCCATTGGAACTGTGGAGAGGAGGAGATAGCGTCAGTGCAAATAACTCCCACTAATGACGACTCTTGGATTCAGCTTGCCTTATCTCTACTTGATGTTTGGTCATTTAACCCTTACAGGAAGAGAGGAAGCTGCCCAAAAGCTTTGAAATCTTGAACTGAGTTTTGGAAATGATTAGGGTCTTGACACATGCCTTCTGGCTTAGCAGGTTACTTCAAAGCTGCAGTTCACCAAAGTTTATAATAGTTAACATATTCTTAATAGCTGTGTGTATTAATCCAATTTGCTATAATGATTTAGAACTTAGGAACAAGATGTTCTTCAGAATTTAGACGAGCAGTGTACAGAATACTTACATTAGGCGATCTGTACCGCACCCAAGCGAGTTTGACCCCCAAAGTCCGGTTTGTTTGACTAGTGATCATTGTGTACCACGCTCGGGTGCAGTTCACTTGGACTCCTTGGAAGAGCTTGAGCATGGTTGGACCGCATGGGCATGGTTAGTTGGGTTAATGCACAGTGTGATTGCTAACTGCATGGAACTCAAACATTAAGGCATGCACTTTTCAATTCTTTGTAGAAGATTTGGGTTAATACCAGGACTGGTTGTCACCTTATTGATAAACGTGAATTGTGGTCAGCGAGTAAAGCTGCATCGTGATGACATAAGAACACTTGGGACCGTAATGTTAAGCACAGTGTGAGTGCAGACCAGCTGGGGAGGAGGGACAGTTGCTCTCGGGAGTGTTACTAGTGTGAGTATGCCCTGAAAATTCTGCGAATCTGTCAAAATACTTATGTGAACATGTGCCCCAGGGAACAGAGTCACATGGGCCAAGCAAGAATATATATATATAGGAAATGAAAAACAAAGAAGAAACTGCAGAAGCAAAGTCCTGGAGGTTATTAAAAAAAATTACAAGAGATTCTTCGTTCTGTTGTTCAGGATGTTTGCACGTGTTTTCCATTAAGAATTCATCATTTCACTGTTTTTGTAATGTCTTGGAAATGGGCTGTATAAGGGATGAATAATATCTGATGAGGCATTCTATTATAGGAAAATAATCAAAAATGGGGTGGTATAAATGTTTATTAATAATATTGGATTATGTTGCGTGTTCAAGTCCCCATGTATGTTGTTTCTATAGAAACGATGAATTGGAATGAGTGCATTAATATAAACTTGGGATTTGTTTATTTGAAAGCTGCTGTTATTTAACAATTATTCCCCGAAGGCAAAGTGTATCACTGAGCCTGAGGCGAATAATTGTTTTAGTATAAATACACAGGTGATTTATTTATTTTTTAAAAAATCGCATAAAAAAATCACTTATTTCAAACTTCAAAAGCAGCATGCAAATGTAATAAAGGCGCATGCAGACTTGTGTCACTTATGTATGCCGACTCACATAAAATACTTTGTTTTGAAATAGATAAAATAAATCACAATT
>JAOTRR010000004.1:5038570-5050787 GCA_028570945.1 Gogo arcuatus
CATCCATCATTACTTTAAGGCATGAAGTGTCTTTTAATTAATAAAAATAAAGAAATTAGAAGGTGTGTCCAAACTTTTGACTAGTACTGTATTTATTAATGTATTTAGTTGTCACTTAATTCATTACTTTTGGTAAAATAATAAATTTCCATAGAATCCAGCAAGTTTCATTACCATGTTCTCGCTCCAGTCTCTGTTATCTGAACAATCAGTGTTTACACATTTGAATGGATTTTTCTTCATTCTGATGATTTGACTTTTTAAATTCAATTTCTAAAATATTTTTTTTTCTTTGACAGTACCACAGTCCTTCATGAGACCATGTTTCTACACAATGCTGTAATTCCATTTCTTGGAAACTCCACTAAGTTTATTTTCAGTTCATTTTTTTATCAGCAAGGAAAATTCATAGATCTTCATTGGTATTATTATGAAATTTGTATTTTAACCAAATTACCCAAACCTGTCAAGGGTTGAGTGAATGCTACAGGATATACTGGCTGTTCTCAGTGAGTTGATCTAGGAAGTAACCTAATCCAGTCTTATTTAGTCTAAAGACAATGTCAGGAATTATACTGGATTCTAGACACCATCTTGGACTGCATCATTTTGCTTTGCTTTTTGAAATATTAGAAATATATAGTAGTAGTAAGAGTTACTTAAATGGTCATTCAGCATTGTTCGGTTTCTAACAACATTATCAACAGTCCTCATCTATTGTAGTGTAGGAGAAGGTTCAGGACAAAGTCTGTGCATGACTCTTGGTACAGCGCCAGCAGTTGAATCACATGAAATACGGTATGTGTTTAGCTCAGGTCTGGTGACAACCATGACATGTAAATTACAGGCTAAAGAAAGACTTATCACATGTCATTAGAGTGGAAGGCAAGAGCTGAAACATGAGCCACACTTCATAAGAAAAATGTCCTTTGCTTCGTGCCTTTGTCTGGTCAAGGTCATATGAAAGAGGCTGTGTTCTTTTAACCTTGTTTCAACATGCTCCAAACTTTAACGGATATTGTTTTGGTCTGTTTGGGGGGGGTGTTGGCCTGGATTCCGAAGTCTGCCGTGACTGAGCTTTCACCTCACACAAAAGAGGACAGAGGTAAGAGGCGGGACCATTGTTCTTCCTGGCAGCATCAAATAGCCTCGCAGCATGCGACTGGGTGTCACTTTTATCCTCTTTCCCACCCTCTTTTCCACTGAATGTGTTAGCTTTTCAACCCCTCTAATATTACAGTATTTGGCTCATGCTAGTGTTTTTTCATCTGCCCAATTTTCTGCTCCAACTTTACTGATTCATCTCTGCTGTCATGTGAGTCAAAAGGATTCGATTTGGACTTGTTTGTTCCATTTGTTAGTGTTTAGCAGGGAGGCTCTTTTTATGTTTGCACTGTTGCAAAGAAAGCCTCGACCTGGGCCCCAGACTGTGTCAGTCAAAACTAATAAAAGATAGCAAGGCAGTCTTCGTTGCCACGTTACAGGATTTTTGTCTTTCTCTCCGGAGCAGCAGGGGACGGCCAGTCGGCAGAAATAAACCAGACGTCCATTTTTATGTCTCCATATTAAACAAATCGTGTCCGGGCCTGGCCAGAATGAACACTGCGAAGCACTAAATGAACAGACTGAGAAGGTTTTAAGGGGCTATGCTCAGGCTCTGAGCCGAAGTACTTTCCCTGCTTCATTGAACTAGCCTGAACTCTCTGTGCCAGGGCCCTAGGGAGGCTGGAGGCATTCCCGTCTTCACGTGGAGCAGCCATTGTAGCTCTTTGCAAAAGTGTCAGCTCCACAGGCGAATAATAGAGAGCAGGGCCAGGACCATAGACGCAAGATGACACCCAGGCTGTTAATTTTTTTTTTTTTTTTTTTTAATTTTCAAAACGGAGCTGTTCTGTGATCTCTGTGGGTACTATAGCATTTCACAACTCACAGTAGTAGCAGATCCTATTTCAGACCCCTGAGTCAGAGGGATCTTAGGATCAAAACTGTCAAGCACCCCGTGGCATAAGCTAAAAGCCTTTAACTAACATTGGAACTGTTTTTAAGGTTCATTTTCTCATGAAAGCAGCATGGAATTCACTTTAGGTAAAGTTTCAGTTGAGAATGAAATTGCTGTGGTTATACATGATATACATTGTATCACGCTTTGTTGATGGGACACAAAAGTCTTTGGAGATCAGCTAGCCCTGAGGGAGAAAAGGGTAACAGCTTTCGCACAGGGTTTGGCTTTCGCACTTGTTTCACACTTAGCGCTGTTGCAGGTGTCGTGTCTAAAGAACATTACTCTTCACATTTTAAGTGAAAGAGAAACGCAAGCTGGTGGGAGGCTCAGCTGCTCTGCTGTTGCCGTCTGTTACCCCGATATGTCCATCACCCCTGGCTGCACTTCGCCTCTCCTTGGCTTTCTTTTCTTTTTACTCTGCCAGTCAGCTGGAAGGTCCATTGCTGCCTTTTGTCTCCGTTTTCAGCCTTGAAATTGGCCCGCCGACTAACTTCTCAGGGAGGGCCACTCTACAGAGAGTACTCCTCTTCACAGGTTCTTGAACCAGTTTGCTGAAGCTAAAATCTCTTGCCATGTTCATCATTCGATTACATGCTTCTGGGTGACAATTATTATGGAAGGGTCGCAAAGGATCTCCTGATCTGACAACAAATAATAGTGTACAAGATATTTTCATTTTGTAAAGTCTGATAAAGAGAGTTGGCAAATTTGTTGGCAATTTGTTTCTCTTTGATCTGCCTATCAACGACCAAGAAATCCCTTTCCAACATCCACGTTCCAGGAATAGGCCAAACATAGAGCCGACACAGCATGAGGCACCGATTAGAGCCACAAAGACCCTTGCTTGAGTTACAGCTCAAATTCGCCCTCCTCCAGATGTGGACAAGGTAGCCATGGTGCCAGTGATGCATAGCCTTTGCCAGCTGAAAAGAGTACATGGAATTGGAGTATAGGACGTCTGTGCATGCTTGTGCAATTCAATTATGCTTGTGCACGGTTGTGGTTTTGGTAGAGGACATAGCCTCCTGTGAAAGTTCTCCCTCTCATCAGTTTGAGGTTTGAGCATTCCAGGCATTGTATACTCCAGCTTCACAGTGGCTTCACACTTCATCTGAGTATGCCTTTCTGAATTGTGGTGTGGAATGATTCTGTTTGGCCTCTGTCTCTTTTTCAACATCCTACTGACATCCTTCCAACATCCTTTCTGTTCTCAATTAGCTTGATTAGGGTTTTGAGAACAGCCTGAACTCCTCACGTAAGGCAGTGATGGAAACAGTGGAGTAGAGATACAGGGAGAAATGAGGAACTACTCATAGGGGTCCATTATGCACCCCCAAAATGTTCTTTGGTTTACTCCTTCTGGGGAAACCTTCTCATCTGCGGTAAAGGAGAAGACGTGGTTTGCTTGGGCAGTGTTGTCCCATGACTGTGATCTCAGCTGAATGTCAATGTAAGTGGGCATACGGTGAACCAAATTCCCTGGGATAGTGCAGACAGCGCTGTCAAAGCTCTAACTCGATTGGCTTTAATGAAACATTCCCTCCAATGTACAGGATGAGGCTCTTGGGGACACAAGCATATAAATACATGTTTTCAGGAACACTAAGGTCTGCAGAAATGGAGGTGAAACTGATAAACTCAATTCTATTTAGCACCTGTATGTTTATCCACATAAATATTAGACTTCAGTGGCTACAATGTAGCATAGTTCACTTGGAAGCATTTTTGCTGTTGTAAATGTTTGGATGTTTTGTGAATATGGTGTATGTCTTTAAACAACCTCGTGGCCAACTGGGGCCTTCCTGTGTGGAGTTAGCATGTTCTCCCTGTGCCTGTATGGGTTTCCTCCGGGTGCTTCGGTTTCCTCCCACAGTCCATAGACATGCAGATTAGGTCAACTAGCTACTCGAAATTACACATAGGTGTGAATGTGAGTGTGATGGTTGTTCGTTTCTGTGTTAGCCCTGTGATAGATTTGCGACTTGCCCAGGGTGTACCCTGCCTCTTGGACGAAGTCAGCTGGGATTGGCTCCAGCTTACCCCATGAACCTGACAGATAAGTAGTATAGATAATGGATGGATGGATGGATATCTTTAAACCCCAGCCGATTCTTACTATTACTGACTATAGCTTCTCTGATGAATTCATTATTGATCGCAAAAGAAAGGAGGATGTCAGTCTTTGCAGTTGAGACATTTCTGAACCTTTCCACCATTTTTCTTTGGGTTGGGTGGAACTATGGTGTTGTAGGTGATAAGTAATTGGATGAACAAATTAGAATTAGGAATATTATCAATTTCAGCCCTTTGTTCAAAACCACATCTAGTTTTTTGTTGTTGTTAAACCTAAACTAACACTCTGACACAACCACACAGTTTTGATCTGGTGAATTTTTTTTTTTTAGCATTTAAATATAACTGAATTGTAGTTAAGCACATATAGGTATATTAAATCTATCTGTGATGCTTAATTCTTTACATTTAAAACCTTTTTAGATAGAATAGCTGAGCCACCATCTCTTACAATATTTGAATTCTTCCAATTACGGGGAAAGCAGCAGCTGAACAATGGAGGGAAAAAAGAAAGTGAATGGTGTACACCTAAGCAGAGCGAACACTCATCTCTGTTTTGTTAAATTGATTCTTGCATGTCAATTACAATGCTGACCTTAACATGCCTGTCATTCAAATTTACACGTTCTTTCCACAAATATTCGTTTATTTCCGGGTTTCCATGGTAACGGCCCCTACTCGAGTCGGTCTTGTCGTGCAGAAACGTTCGTGTTTGTGGCCTCCCTGCTGGTCCTCTTCCTCTGGGCCCTGTGAGCTCTTCTCCGCTTCCGCTCATGCACGGGAAACGTTCATATTAAGCGGCTCGTCTGCCAGCTGAGGTGCCTGCCTTTGTCTAGACGGCCCAATTCAATGATATTTCAATTTCATTTGTTTGCCTCTATGGGTGCTACAGTACTGACGATTGAGTGTTTTTCGCCTGAGTGGAATAATGTGTTCAGCTCGCCGCTGAGGTGGCCTCAGTGTGGCCCGCTGCGGATCAGCGGGGCGGACAGGATGTTTGAACAGGATGCTGCAGGTTTTAATGTAAACTCAGTGATGAGCTGAATCTTTTAATAAACACACAAGACTCTGGCTGTGTCCAAGGAACAGCTGGTCTCGTTGTGTAGGCTTTGTTTATGCTAACCAGGAGCTGAACATCTGTACTGTGCAGTCAGAGCCTTTTTACTTTCATAGATTGAAACAAAGAATGCACAAATAATACTAAAATTCACCATTAGCATTAGGTGTGATACAAGAACATGGTCAGAAAAAAGTTCCATCAAGGTTTTGAGGTTTGTCTGTTAGTAAGATGCTGGGAGATGTATCGATATGATGCAGTACACTTTCTGGCACTATCTTGCGTGTCATGTTGACTTTTATAATAACTACCCGCTCTAATACAGAAATAAGCCTATTATTATAACCATATGTTTTTTTCGTCCTTATTTTAGGCACTACTGTTATGGCGGACATTTGTTAGCAGACCTAAATAGCACGATGTATGTCATCTATTGTGAAAACGTTGTTGGGTATTGAGATATTTACGTCACATTGCTCCCACTATCTCAAGGTTCTCTGTAAAACTTCTGGGAGTTCCTTTTCAAGTAAAAACCTTTATACTGTGTACTTTAAGGGGAAACACATTTATCAATGGTTAACTGTTCTAGTTTTCTAAAAGGGTGTCTATTTGGAACCTTTTCTGAAAAGCAGACCCTCTGTTTTCCAACCTTTAAGGATTCCACCACAGGGCAAACTGAAAAGCTAGGTAGGTTGCTCACTACAACCTTGTCTTGACTTATTCTTTTCTCTATTTTATCATCTCTTTATCTATTGGATTTTAGTTTTTCTTCCTTCTGGCAAAGAGTTCCTAATATTTTTGACAGGTGAATTGCCTTTTGCCAACATGCCAGTTATTCTGGCAATGACTATTTCTTGATAACTCTAATTACCTAGAAACCTAAACCTCAGATCAGAACACATTATATTGCTGGCTGTTTGAGCACCCTTCCAAAAATTGAGGTATAGGCTAGTCCTATTATTCTTTACTATATGCTATAGGGCACCATAAAGATTGGCTGATGTTTCTTTAGGACGTCCTTCATGTAAATACTAGAAGATGATGAGTAAATGGAGTAAAGTTTTGATGTGCAGAATCCAGAAAGGAGCCAGTGTAGATCTGGTGAACTGTCTACCCCATGTTCAGGTTTCCACAGTAGCTATTTTTAACCCATGCAAAAAACAAACAAAAAACCTTGAGCTATGCATGAATTGGGACCATCCTGATGAAGCCACTCCTGTGAGCTTGAAATTTTCACAAGAGATTGTGCAGGATTGAGCAGAGATACTACAACTGTATGAAAATGACAAAATACCATTTTTCCCTTGTAATAGAGCAGTCTAACAGTTCCCTTGTCAGTTGTTGCAGCAGTGTGACAGGTTTATTCTCCTCACAATGTTTGACACTTCTGAAAAGATACTTCCGACATGTGTAAAATCTCACCTTTTGTAAACAAAATGCCCCATGGTGCTAAGCAAATGGCTGTGACTGAGAGAGCCGGTTGACGTTCTCTCTGAAGAGACCACCGCATGGGAATAGTGTGCTTATGCCTGTGCCATGTTATCATTTCACTCTCATACAGCGTTCCTGGAAAGTGACACGGAATATAACCCATGGGTACACTGTATCATTTGTCCTCTGGGAAACGTATTGCCACAGTTCAATAGGGAGAAATAAAGAACACAGCTGTCTACAGGTTTCATTTCAAGCACAGAAACAACTTGATTGCCATATAGCTTTTTGGAAGTAAACAAAGGAAAGGCATTTTAGCTGTATATGTCTGTTTCATTCAAGGAAAACCTTTGAGTGGTTTCTCCTAAACCGTTTAAAGAATTCATTCATCTTCAATTGCATTTACGTTTATGGCATTTAGCAGACACCCTTATCCAGAGCGATTTACATTTATCTCATTTATACATCTGAGCAGTTGAGGGTTAAGGGCCCAGTGGCAGCTTGGCGGTGCTGGGGTTTTGAACTTATGACCTTCCAATCAGTAGTCCAATGTCTTAACTGCTAAGCTACCACTGCCCCCAGCGTTTGGCGGGATGGGATGCCAGCCTATCACAGGGCACCATGCAGACAGGGAACCATCTCACACACAATCACACCTAAGGACACTTCAGTGTAGGTAAGCCAGCTACCACCATGTTTTTGACACTTGAACCAAACCTCGAACCGAACCAGGATTGACCCTGGGGACCCTAGAGATCTGAGATGGCAACACTGTGTTTAATATTTACTGTGCTGCCCTACATATTGTCTTAGCTACATTTTTCCCAGGGGACATGCGTACGTCTTCCATCATATTGCACTGTCTCAACAAGGACCTGTTTAACGTAAATAATTTTTGTTCCTGAATGGAGGAAGAAAGTTCATGCTAGGTTTGACACTCTGGGAAAGAGCATTTTCCCAAAATTCTTCAAAGGGATCTTTGACCAATACTTGTGAGTTCTTTGCTTGGAAGTCATTTTGAAAGGAAGGGAAGCCCTTTGTTGTAAGGATCCATGTTGAACTTTAAGGGTTTCCCCATTGGGACTAACCAAAGAACTCTTAAGAGAGATGGATACTTTAAGTGTATACTGACAGTGAGTGCTTTTACAAGCACTGTAATAATCAATCATCATGTTTCTGCAGTTATCAAACTATTTAAGCAGTCATGTAAACCTGATTCTGGAGTCGGATTAAAGCTGTTGTTTGATTTCTTTAGATTGGAAGTCAAGTTAATGTACCTGGAGCTCAGCCTACTAACTGGGTTATTTGGTGAGCATATGGTTCAACAGGCGACTTCTGATTTCTACATCTCCGCATAACCAAAATGGTGACTAAGAACCCAATTTTTGCAGTGATGGTGAATATTTTTCTTTTAAATTGGAGAAACCATAAATGTTAATATTACTGTGCAGAATTCTTTCTTTGTATATAATGTTAAACAGCGTGTGATCTGTAACTGTGAGCTCATCTATATTCCATTGAGCTATCATGAAAAGGAGATTGTGCAGGTAGGGTACAAGAGTGGGCATTGTGTTTATTAGCATGTGTCCCTTGTCTTTAGGAAGGTATATCATTAGTTTGGCTCATTAAACAGACAGCGAAGCCATTGTTCCTGGTATCTGAACCATCATGAAGGATGGCTCAGTGTTATCTCCACTCTTCAGATCTCTAGCTGTCACTGGGCAGCGTACAGCATCAGCAGCATCTAACAAAAGGGCATTTGAACAAGTCACTAAGCCACCCTCTTCAAAAAGGAGAGGAGAACTCAAGCCGTTATGTAAATGCATTTCATTATGCCTGCTTTAATGTTAGTTTCTTGTTTGGCAGAATAGTGGGCTTGACCATTTTGGTGGTTTTAGAGTGGATGACCATTGCACGCAACATGTAGTCCTGATTACTTGGGACCTGATTGTAACCTACCTGGGATTGAAGGGAATGAGCAGTTCTCTTCATAATGCCATGAGAAAATAGACAGTGGCTTATTACCATGCAATTTCAAGCCTCTAATAGAACAAGCCCTGCATCCTGCCATAAAATATGCAACAATGCATGTAAGACTCATGAAATATGTAGCAGGTAGGGAAGGTGATGGCCAGGTCTCAGACTGGCTTTACTATGAATTGGGTCACATTCTGGTTGGCTGTCCTTCCCTCACTTGCATTTATATTAATAGAACAATAAGACATGAAGCTTGGAGATCTCTGTAATTTGGACTGAAGCCATATTAAGATTGCTCAAACATGGTCATGAATATTGCATGAAGGTAAGCAGGGGGCAACTTAATCTGCTCATTTTAGTGAGTGAGAAAGAAAGGAGGTGGATTTTTTTTTTTTTACGCTTGGGAGCTTGGAGGTCCCTGTTCCTGATCTTATGAGCTTTAACTTCCAGAGCTACAGCTTGCCATTCTGAGTTTGCTGTGCTGTGTTTTCACCACGTACCTTCACAGCAACAGATTTATCTCCTCATAGCCAAGTTTAACGGCTTCAGTAAATCGGCCTCGGCAGAGTCACGCTCATGGGGCTCTGCGCCTGAAAAGCCCACCTTGGAATGGAAGGGGATGTTTGGCCGCCTGCCTGTAAATATTCTGGAGGTTTTTTAATACCTGTCTACTTCCTCAAACGACCAGTTAAGGAGTATACAGAGAGTCCTGGGAGAGGCTGATCATAGCCAATGGGCTCCAGCTCAGCGGGCTGGCCGAGACCTAATATCCTAATATTTTTCTCTAATGGTACATGTCCTCATGTGTATTTTGTTGCTGTATTCCACTGTCTCTGCTTGTAGCTGGTGGGTGTTTCTATGGCATTTCTAGGGGCTGGTTAAGACTGTTCACAATATCAAACTGCATCAAACAAGTCTTTTGGGAAGTAAAGATTTTTAGTATAATGTATTTTTATGTAATCGTATTTCAAAGCTTACAATTATGTATGAATAAGCTGTAGACATGAAACTACGCAGCTTGTGCAATGTCACTAGTAAGCTATCTAGTAAGCATTAGTCAGTAACCCAAACTGTTTCATATGGTTTGAACTTTGCAACAATGCTCAGCTATTATTTTAAATGATTCGATGAGACAGATGCATTCCATCATATCATGATTAGAAGGTCTTTGCTCAGAATATATTTACTCTTGTGGTATTGGCTAATCAGACGTGTGGTAGATGGACGCAATATTACTGCCACATGGTAAGCTTTGTGCACTGCATAGATGCATCAGGTTCTTAGTTACAGGACAACGAAGCAGACAATTGCATGGGGTCTCCAAAAGACAAACCACTTAAGTTGAAGAAAATATTAAATCTTAAACTGCAGGAACTGCAATAAACCACTGATGTGCAAAGTATAGAAACATCTTGGTGTGATTGTAAGAGCAAATTGGTTAGTATAGGGGCTGTTTTTGAGTCCTGATTTAGTTTAACAAGGAACCTGGAATCTGTGTAGTCTGTACCTTGATCAGAAAGAACCCATGCATTTTTGTTTGGAGTCTCCGGAGTTGCCAGACTGGCCTCTCGGATCCTGCAGAGCTTTTCAGAGGACCTGCAAGTGGATATGTACCATCATTGGATTGTCAAAGTACGTGGCATCTGGATTTTATGAAACATTCATCTCGGCTTCACTTAAAGCAGCTGCCTACTCTCCTTCCAATCCTTGCTATGTCTACTGTATGTGGCATCTATTTCACTGAAGTCTCCCTCAATAATGTGTATTGGATGAGGCAGATTGCCTCTGTCTGCGGTGTCCTGCTGGTAAACAACGATGTGAGCTGCTTCTAATGCAGTCCACTGCACTGAAATCACTCAAGTGCCCAGCCAATAATCTCTGATCGTTTTGTCAATGCACACACACTGAACTTCTTCCGAGTTGGAAGTGAGAAGGTGTGTGTGCAAACCCTGATCTGTGTTGGGGTCAACATATCAAGCGTGATGTCTTATGTGGTTATGAGCATTATATAAAGTGTGGTTGACCTTCCATGGGCTGTGTGTGTGTGTGTGTGTGAGGTCCATCGCCGGATATAGGCTCCATTTCCACACTGTGTCCAAACCACTGTTAGGAATCATTGCGTAAATGTTTCTCTTGGACTGTCCGGTAGGAAACACTCGGACAGTGGATGAAAATAACAGCAGGCTCAGTGTTCCTACTGCTGCCAAAAGTCAAGAATGACGCTTGTTCACCATGATGAAGTGCAACAAGCCATGTCTGGAAGATTTTCCTCTTCCTTCCAACAAAGAAAGTCATCCAGGCCTCCATATTGAGAAGCAGGACTAGTATATGAAGGATGATGCTCTTTGCATTTTGTTTAGAAGGGGTTAAATTCCGTAATACACTTTGCCAAACATGTCTCCGTGCAAATTCGTGCAGGAGCAGTTGGAGTGGAATTAAAATCGTAAAACGTTCTCTGTTCATGGAGAGTCAGGAACCCAGGTGATATGATCTCTCTCTCTCTCTCTCTGTCTGACAGAGATGTAAAAAAAACCCTAAAAGGAAATAAAAAGTGAGAAATCTGGACATATCTGCACCCATCATATACATAATAAGCAGTGATCTTGTCAGTGGATTGCGAATGGTGATTAAGTAGAGGAAATCACATAAGCCATGGCACTCGGCACTCCTCCTGTCACTGGAATAATGGAGAATGATGAAGTTGGCTTTCACGCACCACCTTGACGAATCTGAGCTAACGATCTCCACAACACAGTACAATAATCATAGTTCTGTGCAAAACCACTTTTTTTGCACTGTATCTCATGCCGGACTGCAGACTTGGCTCTGTTCCCAGCCGGAGCTAGATCACCTTTCAGACTTTATTTTAAAGGCTTTCTTTGAAATTCCATAGCTGTGCTCCATTTAGAGGCCCAGTGTGAGATGGTTACTGTGCAACTTTGTGCATTTCATGACTGCTTTTTTGACTCACATATAAATCATTTGGCTCCATGGTCACATGTACAGCTTTCCATGAATCAAATGATAAGCAGACCCTTTTTGCAGCAATTATTACAGATTTGTAATCACCGTCCACTCAAGGGTGGCACATAACGTCATGAGGGATGTTTATGTAACTATAGTTTAGTGATACATTATAATACATCTGGTTTATATTTCAGTTACGATAGGTCATGCCATGATACAGAAGGCACAGTGAGCCAAACTAAATACTTCTGCACACAAAAACTCCAGAATTATTGGTAGCTTTTATGAAAATGAGAAAAAAAAAAAATGAATGACGTGTAACATGCTGCAGTGTGTGTAATTATATAGGAATTTCGTATAGCAAAGATATATAAAATAAAATATTTAGAAAACTGATGTTGCTCTGCTACAGTATTTTTATTTTTATTTTTTTAATTTGTTCAGCTAAATTAATTTGCCTTGTCCACATCTGGACGCTGGTTCACCAGACAGCAGCACCTGCTGTTTTTTAAAATATATTTTTAATTTATTATTTATTTTAAAAAACAATTGATTTGTGCTTTGATTTCCCCGTGATAATGGATAATACATGTGAACAACCTTGTATATAATCATATGTACTTAAAAAGTGTGTGTATGTATATATGTATGTGTGTGTGTGTGTGTATATGTATGTATGTATGTGTATATATATATATATATATATATAT
>JAOTRR010000004.1:5093767-5115121 GCA_028570945.1 Gogo arcuatus
CTAATCCTAGAGGTTCACATACTTTTGCCACTCACTGATACGTAATATTGGATCATTTTCCTTTATAAATAAATGACCAAGTATAACATTTTTGTTTCATTTGTTTAATTGTGTTCTCTTTATCTACTTTTAGGACTTGTGTGAAAATCTGATGCTTTAGGTCATATTTATGCAGAAATATAGAAAATTCTACAGGGTTCATAAACTTTCAAGCACCACTGTGACTTGTTAGATTAAAAACGTAACCATAAATGGATAAAAATGTACGATTTCAAACCTATGAATCGGATCAACCTATCAACTGGCCATTTCTCAAATGGATAAAAAGGTGCTGTGGTATAAGAAGAATAAAACACTTTGGGATGCGCTGTTATAGTAAAATAAACTTGTAAACTCCACCATTAATTATTTTCCTATAACAGCATGCCTCGTCATGTGTTAGCGCTTGCTTATTGTTATTTAGCACCGGTTCCGCATTCATCACACTTGGTTGATTTCTGCAAATTGTGTCTTTTTGTTTTGTTTCCATTTTCTGTCATCTTATTTCTGACCAAAAGACTTTTTGCCCTCTGCTTTAAAACCTGCATTTACATTACAGCAGCTATGCAAAAGTGCAAGATAACTCTTCAAGCTCTGCTTCTGCCCTTACTTTTGAGTGGAGGTAGATTCTGCTTAGAATCAATCCCTGCTTTGATCCTTATACAGCACGTGTTCTTGTGGCAGTATATTTAAATACGAGTACATGCATGTGTTAATAAAAATGTAAAAAATAAATAAATAAACCAATGGCATTAAATTCAAATGCAGTTTCAGCAGCTTTTTATGCATCGCGCTGCCATCGCCAAAAAAGAGACTATACACATAACGTGCATTCCTGATTATGTTCGGGACGAGATGATGGCATCTTTGTTAGTTCAAAGGCATCGCAGCGAGACGCAGAGCCTCAGAGGAGGATGGCACTGTGTTCTCCTTCAGTGGCTGCCGGGGAGAGCCACGGCTCTTCGGCATTTAGTGTTCAAACGCTGCCAAAGCAGACGCTTATTAACATTTTAAAGCAATTACAAGCACTACGTGTTATTTAAAGACAGCATGTGTCCGCTGTGCCTTTGAATTCCAAAACAGACCCAAGGCACAAACCAGATTGCAGATCTTTCTGAGATTATAGACAGCTGAAGTTCTTTTCTTCTTTAACTTGCTTTTCTATTGATATGTCTAAGCAGTATAACCTGCCAAGATTTTTTTTTTCTGTGCAACACAGCGCCAGCTGAGGATTAGATTTATCCAGACAACTATTTTTTTAAGGGACATTGGGTCTCTCTTATCAACCTGTATACGAACAAATGTATTCGTGAAACCTCATTAAAAAAAAAATGCTCATATCCTATGAGAGCTCCTGAGTTTGTTCCTTTACATATAAGTAGACCCACAAATGTGAACCTCAGTTGATAAGTTTGAAATCATACAATTGCCACAAGTTCCATAATTCTACAAGAAAGTCTAGCCAGTCGAATCATACAAAAGTAATGAAAAGGAAGAAGCGTTAGCGTGCGCCGACGAGCTGCAATGGCTGAGTGCATTACTGGAAGATTTTGCAAACTTCTCACTTGTTTCATTGTTTAGTCATTGTTTTGAATAACTCTTTGTGAGTTTTGCCTTTTATGGAGTTTTGTGGGCATCACTAAATGCTGTCAACACGCTTGGTAATTTACAGTTTTTTGGCATTCATCAACATCCACACATGAATACGTAACACATCAGCGTTGCAGAAACTTGTAAATGTTTAGTACAGTTTGGCCTCCCAAAAGAATTATGCGTTAATGTTAATAACATAAACAAATAGATCCATTGAGAATATCAGGACGCTCTTAGCAGGCAGTGGTATTGATCTTGCCTAGGTTAATATTTCGGGAGAAATGTCCAGGTGAAGGATGGAGGTGATTTTGGTTGTTTTACCCAGAGGGTTCAGCCCTAATTTATTATTTCAGGAATAAGAAGCCTAGTCTCATTCATCTAAGCCCTCAGACAACATGCCTGAAGGTATTTCCCCCCCTTTCTATAAAGATCCTGAAAGACGGTCTGTGCTTTTGTTTCCTGGCTTGATTAACAGCCATAACTCCAGCTCCAATACGCTGTAAGTGATGCTTTCTGTGCTTTTCAGGGTTGCAGCGTGGCACAGAGTACTCTGTGCGTGTGTCAGCCATAACTGTGAACGGCTCAGGCCCTGCAACAGACTGGACCGTCGCTGAGACCTTCGAGAGCGATTTGGACGGTAAAAACTGTCACTACACTGTTACTGCTATGATCTTGCTACCGCAGACTCACTGTTTCATTTATTAATGTGCTCCGTGTGGGGTATTTAGAGTCCCGCGTCCCCGAAGTGCCTGGTTCTTTACACGTACGGCCGCTGGTGAACAGCATCGTGGTGAGCTGGTCTCCTCCAGAGAACCAGGACATTGTGGTTAGAGGTTACATCATAGGCTACGGAATCGGGAACCCTCATAGCCAAACGATTAAAGTTGACTACAAGCAAAGATATTACAACATCGAGAACCTTGGTGAGCCCCTGTTCTGTTAATTATTATTTTAAAAATATGATTTGCAATTTTTATAAATAATTTTGTGTTCCTTTCCTGCAGAAACACATTAAATTGTGTTTTATTTTGCCCATTATTCACATTAACATGAGCTACTGAGTGTCTGATTACATGTGAAAGTGTGTTATAGTAAACGTAATTTGTGCTCCAAGGAGGGAATCATGGGACGGATGTTGGGAAGCGGGAGATCTCCCAGTAACCATCGCCGTGCCTCTGTGTAATTAAATTTGCTGGGGGGGCACAAAGAAAATATGCATAATTGAGGCTCTCATAATTTACCTAATTACATGAGAAAGGGAATCAATAATGGTGTTTAAATATGAGCCTCTGCCACGGTGATGAATATGAGCGAGGGTCCCCGAGGAGCTGCTGGCTTGATTAGCTAAATGATTTCTCTTTCTGTGTTCGCCAGATCCCAGCTCGCACTACGTGATCACGCTGAAGGCCTACAACAACGTGGGTGAGGGCATTCCGGTGTACGAGAGTGCCCTCACACGACCCCAGACAGGTAGACCAACACCAGTACCATCACTCCTACTCACATTGCTAATGGAGCTCTGAACACACATTTCAGTCCTGGTGCTGCTCCGTAACTGATTTATAGCTGGACTACAGTGTTTTTCTGGCAATGGAGCTGGCAGCGTTGTGTGTGTTTCAGTGTTTGTTGTTGATTTGAGGCAATACAATTTATCATGTGATTACTGCAAAGCCAAACTAAGATGGACACTTCTCCACTATCTTTTAAAGTGTTTTTGTATCTAATCTATAACCACAGACAAGAATTTCAACGTTTCCCAGTACTGAGACAAGAACAAAACTTACAAAAGACTACCATAGAATACAAATTCAAAACTACAGCCGTCGAACAATCAGGTGTTGAGATGAGACAGATATAAAAAAAAATCTTACCAAATCTGTTCTTATGAAGATTTATTCAGCATCACAATATTGAAACGATACAGTTAAAAAAAAAAAGTAACTAGAGTTGCATTTCCTATAGTGAGCACTCAGTAATTGCAATCGCCTGAAATAAAGAAGAGAAGAAAAAAAGAATGGAAATACAAAGAAAATAGAGGATGATGGAAAGGAAATGTAAGGATAAAGATGGAAAGCAATTAAGGATGAAGATGGAAAGGAAGCGTGAGCAGGAAGGAGGGAAAGGGAAGCGCGAGGAGGAAGGAGGGAAAGGGAAGCGCGAGGAGGAAGGAGGGAAAGGGAAGCGCGAGGAGGAAGGAGGGAAAGGGAAGTGCGAGCAGGAAGGAGGGAAAGGGAAGCGCGAGGAGGAAGGAGGGAAAGGGAAGCGCAAGGAGGAAGGAGGGAAAGGGAAGCGCAAGGAGGAAGGAGGGAAAGGGAAGCGTGAGGAGGAAGAGTTAAATACAAATACAAATTCCCATGTCTGGTAAAAGAAGTGCTTCGTTTACAAAAGGCTTTAACTAACAAGTTCATGGAAGTGTTTAAAAATGCATTTCATGTAAATTTATTGAGTTTAACAGCTGTGCACAGACTTAGGGTGACTTTGAAGAAAACCTGCTTCTCCACTTCTTGTCTCAGTGCATTGAAACGTCATCATTCTTGTCACACATGCTGCAGATGTAGGAAAACCGTTGAAGTATTTCTTTTAAAAAGGCGTTACTCTTATTGGCCTCTCATTAAAAAAGCAGTAAAAGGATGAATTCTGAACATTGGCTCAGTTATAATTCTTTTAACGTTTCTGCTTCTTGCCAGCGTTCTGCTTCTCATTCTGACAATCCCATGATTATGAGCTTCCAACCAAACCATTAGCACTTCAGGGAAGGCTTTAAGCAGCTCTGTGTAATAAAAGGGTGTGTGCACGAGGCAAAGGCAGAGCTTTGATTAAACACTTACTAATTCAATATGCAAGCTAGTCATAACTTTGTTGATTATTCATGGTAGTGATACGCTTGGTGAATAAAGAATGGCCCGGAATGAGTAGCTGTCGTTCTGTCAGTAGAGTCAGTGCTTCTATTTTAATATTGAATGGGTCTGTGATAAGATTTTTTTTTTATATTACAGAATGGGATAGCAGGAAACATTTCAGATTAAGATGCAAGGTTTTATCTCTGAGCACAGTGTGTCTTGATATGTTCTTGTGCTAAATATGTAAATCTAAGATTCACTTTGCAAGCATTCAGATCCAAAACAAGAAAGGAAAACAGATTAGATGACTGAGATTGAGAAGACACCCATGGTTTTCGCTCCTGGTACAATCCTCTTCTTTCCCAGCATGCCGTGCTGTGCTGGGTCTGAGTCATGCCTTGCTTTGTCACTGAAATACCACGGGTTGCACGGCACTTCCAGGACCACCCACTGCTCCCACTCTCACAGTCTGTCTTATCAGATACGATTTCTTTTCGTGCTTCGGCGTCTGGGGTTATTTCCAATTTGAAGAGCAGTGTATAGAATGCTGACCTAGATTTGAATTAAACTTTCCTAATGAAACAGATATGAGTTGAATGCACTAGAGCCGATCTTTTCATTTCTTTTCAAGTATCCTTGAATTTAAAGAAATATATTTAAATGGCTGGTGAGCATCTATTGGATGGCTGATTTTGACTGAATACATTGTTTGGGTCAGATGGAACCAATGGAAAAGTGATTTATTATTTTATTGTTTTTGTTTAACGTACTCAGGAGTACATTGAGACATCCAGAAAGTGTTGCATGTGAGCTTAACTGTGAAAAATAGCTTAATGACTTGAACCTGTGATGGTACAATATGCAAATATGCAAGATCACAGCATGGTACCTGGAAACTTTAAGACAGGACTTGAACCAGTGTCTCAGACTAGCACTTTATTTTGACAGTTTTGGATACCGTTAAATAAATCCCTTCAAGTATGATGCTAACAATCCTGTGTGTACTCCTGCACTGTTGGAATATTGGCAATGAAATATTCTTTTCCTTTTTTCCACATCTAATATTTGTTCACTAACAAGATTTCACAGACAACTTTAGTTTTTCTCATTTGCTTCCCCAACTTGGGTTAGCTAACTGTCTTGCTAACATGGCTAGTGGTAGTGATAAACTAGACTGTGATTGATATATTTTGTTAAACAGTATAAGTAATGTGACAAACTTGAGCTAGTTTATTACCTGGATAGCTACTTTTTGTTAATGCTAGTAATTGGCAAAAAAAAAAAAAAAAAGGCAGAAATTGTGCTTTCAAGTTTTAAATTGATTCTGCATCTGTGTTTTGCTTTATTATATTATTATTCGGATTTCTCAACAATATAATTTTGCTCGGGTTTTAAAGCAACAACAACAAAACAGCGGAAAAATGCTGGCTCATCTGGTGACAAACTTTTTAGCAGCCTGTATGCTATGCTATATAGCTTAACTAAGCTAACTTAGCTAATGCTAGTGATTTTGTTCAGGTTTAACAGTTGTTTAACAGTAGTTTTGGCTGATGTTAAATAAATGAGAGAATGTGACAGACTTTAATACTAAAATCCCACTGGAACAAGTGGAAGCTAGTTTACTAGCAGTTAACTAGCTGGCTAGCTGATTTAGCTAATGGTATTGATTTGATTTTATGGGCAATTCGAAATAGCACATTTATAGATCCTGTTATTTGTAGAGATGTTCCTAATGGTTTTAGTAGTTTTTAAGCCTTAATCAATTATTAATTGTGGTTTAAAATGGCATCTTCAGGGGTACTCTTACAATTCCTATCAGGTAGCTACCTCCTGCTAACACAAATTCCAAATTATAACACAATAACACAGTGAGCTTTACAAATTAGTGTGCTCCATTACTGCAGAACTGTGTAAAGTGACTCCACTGTTTTTCTCTCTGAGCATATTTGTGCCATGAAGGACTCGAGCCAGAGACTTGTTTTTGTTTTTCCTCTCTTCATCAGGCAGCAATGTTTTCCCCCCCCACTAACCCAAGTAATGTTTGGCGCCAGTACTTTGGAAAACAGGTGGTTTAAAGTACGTTTTATTGTCAGGTGAGCAGCCACCGATTTTCAACAGGATTATATTGTCCTGCTGCTGTTTGACCATCTGTGTCTGTGACCTAGCAGCAAGAATTGGAAAGATATAGTTACACTATACAGATCTACAGCATGTGTGTATACGTGTTACACTCCGATGTGCTTGTTCCAGCTCTCAACAGGCTTCGTAACTGTGTATGTGTCACTACGTGCGCTCTGTTTCCCTCCGTGGAAAAGGTTCTTTATTGTGCAGGGGTACAATAAAGTGGAACCTTGAGCAGGACAAGGACAGTGTTTTCATAGCTCAGGAGGACATTGGGCTACAGCGGTGTGATGCTTCTTATGTCTGTACAATATGAATAAAATGCCAGCTCAGACTGGCTTGAATGAATGATGAAATAAAGATTTTAAAATGTCCGGTGCATTATGCAACATCTAGCACTGCATTTCCTCGTACAACACTTCAGAGATGTCTTTCTTAAGAGCGTTTTTCACTGTCTTACTTATGATTCTCCTTCTCCTTTTATTAATAGAGCTGATGGTCAACTAAGCTATTCTCCTCAACAGACCAGTCCTCAGTCTTGTAGAAATAGTTGTACCCTTATGATTTGTGACCTTCTCTCCTGATATCCTGTTCTAATAGAATGTTCTCTCTCTTTCTCCCTCCCAATCCTGCCTCCATGTTGACTCCCTACACCCCCATTTTAACTCATTAACATGGTTCTGCCCCCTTCATTGTGGACCCTTTCATTTACCCCAATCTCCCTTTTATCTTCTGTTCTTATTGTTTTTGGACCCCCTCCCCTCCCCCCATATTTATATTTTCTTTTTGCCATGGGTCACTGTGTTAACGGCTTGCAGACCCCGTAGGCCCTGATGTTGATTTGTACGAATTTTTCCATCCTCCATACACTCCAGTACCAGACCCCACTCCCATGATGCCTCCCGTGGGCGTTCAGGCTTCGGTTCTGAGCCACGACACCATCAAAGTCACATGGGCCGACAACTCGCTGCCCAAGAACCAGAAAATCACGGATGCGCGCTACTACACAGTGCGCTGGAAGACCAACATACCAGCAAACACCAAGTTTAAGGTACAGTCCTTCAATCTAACTTGAAGGGTTTTGTATAAGGGTACCCAAAATCTTTATTTGAAAATGACCAAAATTGACAAAAAGTACAAAAATCTTGGTTTTCAATTTTGGATTTTGGTCTGGAGTCATCAGAATTTTAGTTTAATTTCTGGCCATGAATAGTTATTTACGCTCATGACTAGTTATTTGCTTTTAGGTAGAGTGAAGACAAAACTGCAGAATTTGTTTTTCCTCTCTGGCACCTTAACTCATCTCTTGGACTTGTTTTCAGACGGCCAACACGACCAACCTGAGTCACATGGTGACGGGTCTGAAACCCAACACTCTGTACGAGTTCTCTGTCATGATCACTAAAGGCAGGAAAACTAGCACATGGAGCATGACGGCTCATGGGACGACGTTAGAAGCCAGTAAGCCAGTCGGGCACAAGTGCATGTTTCATCCATTCACCACTTACGTTATCTGTGTAAAAGATTCTACTAGCACTAGATCTCTACATGCAATGGATCACCATTTGAATTTCTTTATTTTCACACATTCTTGATTCTGAATCATCAGTCATAATATTTTTCCCTTCAGCGCCCAGTTCTGCCCCGAAAGACGTGACAGTGGTCAGTAAGGAGGGTCGTCCACGCACCATCATAGTCAACTGGCAGCCTCCTTCTGAAGCCAACGGCAAAATTACAGGTGCTAAAGCAAAACCATAATAACAGTCCTCTCTCTTCATGCAAGCGATTCGTCAGCGTAATCTGTAAATACGCCTCTCTGTCCCCGCTCCCCCTTTTTTTCCCCCCCAGGCTACATTATCTACTACAGCACTGACGTCAATGCTGAGGTACACGACTGGGTGATTGAGCCAGTGGTGGGGAACCGACTCACCCATCAGATCCAGGAGCTGACCCTTGACACAACATATTACTTTAAAATCCAGGCTCGCAACTCCAAGGGCATGGGGCCCATGTCTGAGGCAGTCCAGTTCCGCACGCTTAAAGGTATACATATTAGGAAGAATGTGTTTAGAAGTGGATACTGTATTTACACAACATTGTACAGGACATACTGTATTTATTGTTTGAACATTATCAGAATTAATTGAACACTTGCGAATAAAATACAAAGAAGCATAAATAAATTCTCATTTATATTGACACTGCTTAAACTGACAAAAATCTAAATTCGATTGTAAATGATTAACTTAATTAATTAATTAACTCTTTTCTAAAAAGCATCAGCTATTTTGGCATACTACAGTATTTAGTACAGTAGGATGCAATGTAGGACAGACCTAGTGGAACAATACATCATCTTGAATTTCATATATAGACAGGAGGTGCCAACATTTACGCTTTAGCCATAGCGTTTACGATTTTTGACCTTTTGGAAAGCCGATACATAACACACCTGAAATGAACGCTTCTGCTTATTTTTTCCTACAAGCTACGAGTATGAAATCTCGGGTAATAACCATGACTTCAGAGGGTTAAAATACCTAATGTGTAAAATTTTTTTACCTAACTTTAATATTTTTTTTGAAAGTAAACACACAAAACCCCTTCATACACTTGTAGATCCTCCTAATAGCAGAGTATTATTCAGAGGTGGGAATGTAAATAAAACAGAACTGAATATAAATGTGACCGAACTAAAATGACCTCAAATTTTGATTCACTTGAATAGAAATGGAAATTATCATTATGATTTTTTTTTTTTGCATGATCACATTTTTTAAGTTTTATTTTAACCTGAATAGAGCACAACCGTTTTCTGACTTCTTCCGTTTCGATTCAGAAAGTATGAATGTTGGATTATTAACTGATCAAACAAATAATTGCGTTTGGGCAGCATTTTTTTCTCATAACTAGAACTTCTCTTTGCCTGTCTCTCTTCCTCTGTGATAACTCGCACACACGGCCTGGCTTGTCTCTTGTTTCACTGCACTCACTCTAACCTTTCTGCTCTGTGTTCTCTCTCCTCTGGCCTGTTAGCTGAATCATCTGACAAAATGGCTAATGACCAAGGTAATTGCTCTTTCCTTCCTTAGCTCTCCAACTGCTTGTTGTTTCTGCTCTTTGTTTCTGCTCTCGTGAGCGTTGAAGCATAGGTTCAGGTGTTACCCTTAATCACCCTTAAAGTTTTCCTTCTATTCGCAAGAGACACTTGAAACGAACTTGGTACATAACTAGAGGGATCATTTTTTTGCCAGCTTTCAATCTTGTACAGTAATTGAGATGTGTTAAGGGAATTACAGTTGTGAGGATTGAGGAGGATATCATGACCAGGTCGTGCTGATTAATAGCTAGAGATTTATTGGAAACCATGTGTGGAAACTTCTCACCTGCTTTTCTTCTGGTTTTCGTTCAGCTTCCGGGATACCCGGGAAACCAGGCCGAGCCGCTACACTAGACCCTGGTATTGGTAAAGGCTCTTTATTTCCTTTGTACTCAGAGATATATGGTAACCAGTGATGCTGTTCATTATGAAGTGATAGACCTGTGGAAGGTAATATCAAAAGGGAAACACCAAAGGTAGCCATTTCTAATGTCTAAGGCACAGGTTCCTGACCCTGGTCCACGAGAACCCGTGTCATGCACGTTTTGGTGTACAATATGTAGAACATGGGGTTCTCCAGGACCAGGCATGAGAACCTGTGTAGTCATTACTAAAGGGACTAAATGTTGCTCCTAAGATTCTTTGTGCTGGTTTTCCTGTGGAAAGAAATGGCAGTGACAGTGAGCTTCCTTACAAATGTACATCAAGTAGTAAATTATAATCAAAAGGAATAAGCCAGTCAAAAGTAGTGCTGTAGTAGGTGTAGGTTCCAAGCTTTTATTGCCAACTTGGCATGTAGCCTGTGTGTTTGTATGCTAGGATGGGAAAATCTGTGAAAAATCTCTGACACTCCAACTTTGTTGGAGGAGGTTATGTTTTCGCCTCCATTTGTTTGTCTGTTCCCAACATAACTCCAGAAGTAGTGAAGGGATTTTGATGAAATTTTGAGGAAAGGTGAGCCATGGGCCAAGGGACAATTGATTAGATTTTGATGCACATCTGAATATGTGGCTTGGCGGAGGTATGCACTCTACCGAGTGCCCTTCTGGTTTAACCTGCATTCGTACTCTACGTTATTTAGACGAATATTAACACCTTTTGAATTTGTAAATTAGCATACAATCTAGCTTCAGGTTTGAAACATTGTTAAATGTCACTCCAAGTGGCTCTTATTTTACACCCCTACACTGTGAAGGGTGTGATCTGTAGAGGCAATAGGGCAGTTATGATCACTTCAGAGTGGACCGCATCCATAACTCAAGAAAAAAACTTTTATTATAATTATTTTTATTTTTTATTTTTTTACAATTACATATGTATATGGTTGATGTATAAAGTTTCTATGTAAGACTACAATGTGCTAACGGCAGTAATTGCGATGTATTTAAGGGAAATCAGGGATGCCTGGTAGTGAAAACCACATCCTGGTGATTGTCATCATCGTGTCCGTGGGGGGCTTCATCATCATCGGATTGGTGGTGGGAGCCTTATTGTGCTCGCGCCGCTCCACCTCCCAGCAGAAAAAGTAAGTATGAGACTCAAGGTCATGGCAACCTTACAAGGGTGTGTGTTAGGTCCGGGTTCATTCCTCAGCTCCACAATCCGTGCTGCAGGAGGCACGTTTTGGCCTTTGACCGCTAAACAATTGGTTTTGTCTTCAGGAAACGGGCAGCCTGCAAGTCCAGCAATGGCTCGCACAAGTACAAAGGCAATTCTAAAGACCTCAAACCACCTGATCTTTGGATCCACCATGAGCGCTTGGAGCTCAAACCCATCGATAAGTCACCTGAGCCCAATCCGGTCATGACAGACACCCCGATTCCACGTTCCTCCCAAGAGATCACTCCCGTAGATGGCACCATGGACCCGATCCTCCAGAGACGGAATTCGTACCGTGGTGAGACCTCCATTCGAGACCATCTCCAGCCATGTGGTCCTGCTTCATTCACTGCTTCTACCATTTTGCTTTTCTGTATCTGAAAACCTGCCTAAATGTGCTTTGTGTGTGTTGCCAGTGAGTTATTTTTTATTTTGTATATTTTGATTTTGCTTTTTTCCCCTGCAAAAAATGCCCTTCAGCCGGTTTAGGGTCTGCCTTTAAAGAGATTTGTAAATGGTTGTTTAGTGCCCCCTAGTGGAGAGAAACAGCTTGTTAAATAAACCTGGGGAATTAGCAACCAGGCTGTGGTGATGCCTGGACAAGCCTGGCTCTCACTCTCTCAAAGGCTTGGTCACTCTGTGGTTTGCAGGCCATGAGTCAGAGGACAGCATGTCTACACTGGCAGGTCGTCGGGGAATGAGGCCTAAAATGATGATGCCCTTTGATGCTCAGCCCCCTCAGCGTAAGTGCTCCTGGTCCTTCCTCCTTGGGACCCCCCCCCCCCCCTTTTTTTTTTTAAGCATACGATACTTTAAAGGGCTTATTAATTCAGAGCTGGTTATGTAGACTCGTCGTCATGCTTGATTAAGAAAATCTTGATTTTGCACCAGCTAAAACACATGTCTTTTTGGTCAGCGTGGTTCTGTTTGCATGTGCTGTGTATCATATAGAAACAGTTCTCCCCATGCATTCATGGCTGTGTGTGTGTCGGTGTAAAAACGTAGCATCTCTGTTATTTGTGTCCATCCGCAGCCGTGATTAGTGCTCACCCCATCCATTCCCTTGATAACCATCACCACCATTATCACCTGAGCAGCCTGGCCTCGCCGACCCACAACTATCTGCAACACTCGAGCAGCCCACGGCCTCTCACCTCCTCCATCTCTTATCTAGACAGGGCCGAGTCGCCAGGTGAGCCAGTAGCCCCTGCAGAGCGTAGAAAAGACGCTGCATCCACGCAGGGGCAGGTTGGGTCGTCTTTTCTTACACTCTGGTGCTTTTGACTGGGTTTAGAAAAAAAAGTCTTTACAAAAGTAGCAGATCTCAATGCAGTTACGCTGTGTAAGTTTGATGGGTAAGACGCACTGGTCTCTAGGGCCAATACGACTATATGATATTGATATCATGATAAACGATGTCACAATACAACTTTGAGATCTCATACATATTGTGATATGTTTTTATAACTTAAAAAAAAAAAAAACTTCAAACAAACTGGAATCAGTTGAATTAATGCTAAATTATTTTGCTATGCATTAAATAAAAACATTTTTTATTATTAAAAAAATGTAAAATTAATGCTTTGCTGGTTGTTTCTTATATTGTTATGTATGTCATATATCATAGAAAGGTCCTTAAGTACGGTCATATTTTTGTCATTTTGCCCGATCGTTAAAAACCATACTTTCATACAAGTTGTTTTATTTTATTTTTATGAGTGCTGAACAAAAATCTCTGAACCCATACTCACTCTTATTGGCACTTCATTAGCAAAACCTCAGAAAGCTTGTATATTGTGATATGTATCTTTTACTGTGAAGATGTTTTGCAGTATTGCGATATATCTTTGCCATATCTCCTATGCCTACTGCTCACATATCCTGACTTCAGCACGAAATAATTAGCATCAAGGAAATTGGTAAAGGAAACAGGATGGTCAAAGATATCGTCTGATAACTCGAGGCTGTGTAAGCAAAGCAGCAACTGTTTTGGTTAGATACGTACTGGTTTAGACTTTTATTTGCATTGCTTTACAGTGTAACTGCATTAAAAGCATTTTTTTCTGACCCCTCAGTAGTGTGTGTGTGTGTGTGTGTGTGTGTGTGTGTGTGTATATATATATGTATATATATATATATAATACACACTACTATCTTATAATCTCTTGCTCCATTCCATATATGGTCACATTTCCGTCAAATTCCATCCATGTTGTCATCCATACTGTAATAGCAGGCTCTTTCCTAGCAGACGTATGCATTAGGGATGTGATGTGATTGATGTGACTGTGGCTGTGATTACAGAGTCAGTGAGAAACACTCCCACTACAGACCTGCTGCCTGCTTCAGCTCAGCCCTCCTGCTCCATTGATCACTCGGAGACCGACGTCAGTTATCACAGCTCAGCGGCCGAGGACGAGCCCAGCTACAACCCCCCAACAGCGCACGTGCGTCCCACACACCCTCTCAAGAGCTTCGCTGTGCCCTCCGTGCCCGCCCATGGCTCCACCTATGAGGGTGTCGCTCTGCCCAGCACACCCCTGCTCTCTCAGACAGGTACAAGTGTTGGTTTTATTTGGGATTCATGATGCTCAATGAAGCATAACAGGCATTTGATAGCGTGCAGTTGTATATTTATGCAGTCTGTAACGACACAAAGAAAATAAATCCACATAAAATTTCAGGTGTTTATCATATCAAACAACATATCGACGTTACGTCTGTCCAGGGTTGCCAGGTGTACGAATTATATGCCAGTTTTACTCGTTTTGAAACGGAAAAAAAAGTCCAAAATAGTGCATGGCCACCAAGATCCTGTTTTAAAGCAAATAATTGGAATTAAATATAATCCACAAAGAAAGTGAAAGTGTAGACCATGTATTTATCATGTACAGAACCATTTTTTTTGTAAGACAGATTGCAAAGATTGGCTGAGATGAAGAGGGATTATAGAGTGGGTAATGGCTGTACCAGGAAATGATGATAAGGTGCATTACAGATAAGAAATCAGCAAATCAGAAATGCGTGCGCACCACAGTGAAAGACTGATAAAAAGAAGAGAAGTATGTCGTCCCTTTACTAACGCCCAAACTTTTTGTGTGGTTTTTGAAAAGTAGTTGGGCTGGAACTTTTACTGAGACCTGGCAGCCCTGCCTCTTTAGAACACATTGCAGATTGACCGAGTTTAAACTGTGACATTACACTTCAGTCCAATTAGAAAATAATTTCATTTGTTACATTATAACTCTGATCAGGAATTCAACATTTACCACTTACACCTAAACATGATATTGTATTAAAATCACATAATTCCACAGAAATTCTGAACTAACGCAATGAATATTTATTGAGGCTATTTCCTAGCACATGAATATGAATACCACATTATGACATTGCGTCTGTCTGATGACGTCAGTTTCAGTACATTTGTTGCATTTCATTTAAGCAGAAGTCTGTTTTTTTTTTTTTTTTTAATGCTATAAACTAATGTTTGGGCCACATTTGCTAACATGGCAAATTGGAGAATTTCTCAGTGCTTGTGTATAAAACCCTGATTCAGGGAGCATCACGTATGAGCTCAGTGATGTCACAAGGTTTCACAGGTTTTGTAACGATAAATAAATCACTAAGAATATGATGATGCAATGATGGAGTCATGGATAAAAAAATAGCAGTATATGTAGTAATACAAAATTATTTTGGTCAAATAGCTATTTTTGAAAGTGCATTTTCAATACTGATGGAATAAAATGTAATTGGGTATGTTACATAAATTATTATAATCTATTAATTGTAGTATATTAATAGTAGATTTGGAAATGATAGTCATGATATTGGACTTGAAAAGCGAAAGTATGAGGTTAGTTTTGATTAGCCATTAGGCTGATTTTGTTGCATATCTGGCGACCCTGATTAACAGGTCTGATGGATGTCATTAGCAGCACATAACTGTCTTATAAAACAAGTCAGAACTATTGAGTTATTATCACACCATGAAGGTTCAAGAGCTTCACTGAAACATGTCTGCTGATGTTCTCAGGTCCTCACTCAGTCAAGACCGCCTCCATCGGGACGCTGGGTAGGACGAGGACGCCGATGCCGGTAATCGTTCCCAACGCACCAGACGTACCAGACAGCAGCAGGATGCTGGAGGAATGCGAGAGCGTGAGTATCACTGCCTGTCTCACGCACTCTTAGATCAGCTCAATAAATGTCAACATTATCAGAAAAACAACTGAGTGCTAGGTTTAGCTTCTAACATCTAGCTTTGCAATCCATATATAGAGTTGAGTTCAAAAGTTTGCACCCCCCCAGATTAAATATTAAAATGTGAGTGTATCCTGCAACAAGATGAAAAGTTTTAAAAGAACCAAAAGCCAGGAGTATGTTGATTTCCAGAACTGATATAAAAGAAGGACTAGAGAAATTCGTAAAGGAATTTTCCAAAACTATTAATTAAGCAGTATCACACTCAAAGTCGTGCTGTTGGACTGAATATCAGCATGGCCAAGTGAGTGCCGTAGCTAATCACAGCCAGTACAACAGCACGACCTCGAGCCTGATATTGCTTTTTATACAACAGTTTTAGATAAGTGACATTTTGGACACAATAAGGCCAAATGTTTTGGTTATTTTTGCTCCGTGAACGGGAATAGATCCTGAAGAAGCTACATTCACTTTATAGCACGTCGGTTAGCTGGCTAGCTATCGCACATTGATTTGTACGGTCATGTTAAAGGTGCTTCTGTCCTTTTTAAATTGCCTTTCCATATTTTAAGTCAAAAGCTATATTCCTGAAAAGTATCATTTGCCATGTCTGTTGATGATATCGCTAATTCTACCGAAGCGGAATTTTATGTGGACGAGCAGAAGGATTCACGCAGTGACGTGTCCCGGTTCTGTAACTGCGAAATACCAGCGCTCTTGGAACGCCGCTCAACCTATCAAAACGAACTTTTTTTTTTTTTTTAAATTTTTTAAAGATCACAGCACTGTGGAATTCACGCATCTCCGAAGCAGTTTAATATGTTATTGTTTCTATAGTAACAGCTTTTATAGTTGCAGAGACTTTTGTAGAGCAGACATTCCACATAATCTAAGTTTAATAATAATCGTATTAAAAAAAAAAAAAGTCTTGTTTAACGTAATGTAATCGTTGATAAGGTGAAGCTTTAAACATTTCTTGAAGGAGTCTGCAGCGTGAGCGCTTTGTGATGGTGACAGTCAGAAAGTCATACCACTGTTAGACCGATTTTGTTATTCGTGATGACGAAAATCTAACCCACTACGAGTCTTCATTTGATCTAAGGGTTATTTTAAGGTAACTTTTGCACTGTGCTGTAGCTAGATGTGGAAATGTTATGCATTTAAAACGGAATTTTAATCTGGTTTATCTTCTCTCTCTCTCTCACGTCTCTGCTCTCTGTCCTCCCTTTTAACTACGAACCTTTTTTTTTTTTTGGCTGTTTGTTAAATTGCATCCTTTGGAATTTAATTTTAAACTTATGTTTGTCCCGCATCAATGACAAAAACAAATCCTGGTATGATTGTGAATGCTCATGCTTGTGAATGTTTCATCTTTGGGTGATGCTTCTGTTCTCCAGCTCCACTGCCTGTCTCCTTTATAACTCTCTCAAATTACTCAAAATTCCATTCCTGAGCGTAGCCCCCTAAACACACCTTAACCTCCTCAAAGCCTGTTCTGTTTCCCTCCCTCCTGCATTAACCCTCTCCCTCTTTCTCAGAAGTACGAGAAGGACGAGCTGTCGGAGGAGATGGCCCACCTGGAGGGCTTAATGAAGGACCTAAATGCCATCACGACGGCCTGAGCACAATCCATACACCCCAACACACACGTGTACACACACACACACACACACACACACACACACAAGCTTACTTTTATCCACAACCCGCCACAGCATGGACAGAGTTCTCAGTCCTTAGAACCGAATGAGAGAAAATGAACATTTTGGCTTGCCTTGCTAACTCTCAGGAAGGAAATGGCCATTGGTTAAAGGAGTGAAAAACTTTTTGGGTACCGATTCCTTCGGGAACATTTCATTTTTTTGCGCTTCGGAGATGCTTTTTGTTACCTTACGAATAAAAAAAGGAAGATTACAATATGCTGGTGTTCGTGCAGGTGCTCAAGGCACAATTTACAGTGTTTCATTTGTGCGTTTTTGTATCTCTCGATCTCTCTCTCTATATATATATATTTCTGCCCGTTCCAGCGAGGTGAACAATGGACACTGTCCCCTTTATTTTCATAATAACTCATTTTTGTATTACACATTTTGACATTGTTCCTTTTTGTACGTCATCTATTGTGCCATGTCGTTATTATTTTCTCTGTTTTTTGTATTATTTTATATACATATACACTTATAGATATGTATATAAGGTCAAAACTGCCTCATACTACTTTTAAAAAAAAAAAAAGCAATGTTTTCAGAGGAGTGTGCGTCAGCTTTACGGGTCTCCTGTCACTGAGACCCGATGCTCTCCGGTTTTCTCTGGAGGTCGGACGGCATGATGTTGATTCGTCCTCGGTACGAAAAGATTTTTCCGAACGGGAGCTCCTTTCAGAATATTGCCTTACACTTCTGTCTGCTCAGACACTCATCCTTCAAGGAGGGAAGCAAAAATCCACCACTTGTTGTGTCACCTGCCACTGTGATATACAGACTTGCTCTTGTATGGAGCTGCGAGATCATGGGTGCACTGGCTGCTAGACTACAGCTTACGTTCTGTTTCCTGTCGGGTGCTCTCCAGCTGTTTTTTTTTAAGCATTAACTCAACTTCATACGGACTGAAACTTGGAAATTGATGTTACCCAGGAAAATGCAGTATACACGTTCTCAGTATCAGTCCAGGACTGTTTGTGTTATGACGTGCTCTGTAGACACGTATCACGGCACTTCAGGATGTCAAGTGCAAACCTTCCGAATAGGACTCCCAGTGGTCGTCGTTTTTTTTTTGTTTGTTTTTTTTCCTTTCTTTCCTTTTCGTTCCTCTCATGTAGCCATTTTATATGAAGAATTTCAATGTGAATGAAAAATGACAAATGTGGCAGTCTGGGAAAACCTGTAGGATGTCGTCGTGGCTGAATTCTAGCAGGAAAAAAAAGAAAAATTTGATTTCATTCGCCTAAAACATACGTTGATGCCTCTGTTTTCAGATAGCATAAATATACAGCTATGGAAAAAAAAATTGAGACCATTTTTAATATTGGTCACCATTAAAAGTGGAATCTTAATTTTTTCCATAGCTGTATTTCACCAAAAAAAAGGTGGAAATGTTTTTATTTACTTTTTTAACCTTGCGCAGGCTATCTTCTTGCAAAGATCAGCAGTTTAAGTCTGTGTAATGATATCTAAAACCTCACTAGCTTGGTGTAATTTTCCCACAGACTTTGATCAGCTTCCTGGACAATGAAACGGATATTACACTAATCAATCAATTCAGTTTGTAATCCGATATCATCTGTCAAAATGTTCGTGATGCCCTTGTGTCGCATTCGGGATGAAATCTTTAAAGGGGCCAGCTCACCCTTCCCAGAATCCTCTGCGCCAAGTAGCAAGTCGCCATCCTCGATGCTAGCGATATTCCAAAAACAATCCGCAACAATTCGGCGACATCATAAGCCATAGATCTTCAATTGTAACATGAAATTGAAGATATTTTCTCAAAGTATCTTTATTTTTAATTCCAATTACAATAGTTATGGACCAGAACCGGCCTTGGCGAAGGAAAGAGATTTTTTTTTAAGCCTTCATTTGTCACATGTACCTTTTAGAGCACAGTGAAATTCTTTCTCTGCATTTAACCCATCTGGAGATGTGAGCGCACACACCCAGAGCAGTGGGCAGCTGTGCCTAGGGAGCAGTTGGGGGTTAGGTGCCTTGCAAGGGCACTTCAGCCATTCATCCTGCTGGTCCAGGGAATCGAACTGGTGACCTTTTGGTCCCGAAGCTGCTTCTCTAAACATTAGGCCATGGCTTCCCCATGGTTTAATGGTTAAGGCATATTTTGTTCAAAGCTTCTACGTAGGATACATAGATGAAGAAAAAGTTCAAGATGGGTTTCAAAGGGATCACTAACAGTGAATTTGCGGAGGTTTTGCCGCACAGAGAGCTAACAATCACGTGCTTTCAAAACAAGAACAACGGATTGGATTCTGGGAAGAGTGAGCCGGCCCCTTTAAATGCAAATTTCTCCCTTTTCACTTCTGCGGTTACCCAGATCCTAAAATCCTAGCATGCAAAAGAGAAACATAGTAGAAAACATCAAAATTTCACCCCACCAAGGGTTTTCCCAGGCCGCCAACACAGATGTTCTCCTGCTGGAAATCATTTTCTTTCTCTACCCTTTTACCTAAAGAACAGCATCACTGCAATCGTATCCTTCACTTGACTTTGATTACTATCCTGTCGTATTTTACATCTTCTTTAATGATGTAAGGAATCACCAGGTTACAGGAACATGTTCAACAGTTGGACGAGATTACTTATTTGGGATAAAATATGTTGTTAGACAGTAAACCTTTTTTGCACTTTTTTCAACAGTTCTGAAGAAAAAAAAACATTTCTTACATATCCTGTGTTTTCAATATAAAGCTCTATTTGTGTAATGTAGTGTCATAGCTTAGCAGTAGGCAGCTGGTCTTGTTCATGTTTTTTTTTTTCCTTTCTTTTTTTGTTGCTTCTGAAATGGTATTTGAGCGACACGTTTTACTGTGTTGCAGACGAGGAATTTTATTGTTGCTTATTTCTGTACAAAGATCTTTTTTGCTGTCTGTAGAATAATCTGTGGCTTTTTAAAAAAAAAATCAAGTTCTAAAATATGATCGTGGGTGACGTCTTATTTTCTAATACATGTACATAATATAGGTCTCAGGCATTGATAAGGATGATATTAGATGGTGTGTAATTTGAGTAATTACTACACAGTGATGTCACCATGTGAGCAAGTGAAGGCTTCGTGCCCTGAAATATCTTCAATATATGAATGAGCCGAGTCGAGTGACCTGACTGTCCTGCTATTAACAACCAGCCCTCTCAGAAGGGGCTACTTTCACTTATCTTATCAGGTTGGTAACTATTTTCAGAACCTTTGTCTTTATTTGATGCATTTTTAAATGCATCTTTAAACTTTCTTTAGCATGCTTCAGACAATCCACGTTTTGTTCTGGAGGTCGATTGTAGTAAAACTCCTCCCTGACAGCTTCAGGATCCTGGGTTCAGTCCTCAGCTCGGGTTTCTGTCTGGCTTTCCTGTCCTACTCTACTCTAAATTGCCCGTACATGTGAAGAAGATCTCCTGTGCTGCTCAGTTGTGTGCTCTAAATGCATTTAGAAATGCTTTTTAACAATGTGCACCACACAAGTAAATTACATTATGGTTAGTGCTAGAGAGTCTGTACAGCTCCGTGCTAAATCATGAGAGGAGCAGAAATGGACAGTTTTAATCTAGACTGAGGGTGATCTATTAAAAAAAAAAATCAATCACTACATGCATTTGAGAATTAATTTGTCTTTATTTCTTCGTTAACTGGAAGTAATTAGACTCTAGGAGTTCTGAAGTTCATTCCAACGGCTGGCTGAGCAACCTGCAGCATCGAAAGGCCACCAAAGTCCTGTAAAACACAAGTCCATATCAGTTCCCTGTTTCCACAGCTCTTAACATTTAAAGGATTAAATCTTCTTTTTCCCTAATGGCACAGATAATCAAGCTACTGTAGTGTAAAATACAAAGGAATTTTACTTTCTGTTTATATATTCAGCTTGCACAAGTAGTAATGTGACTGACTTCTATTTTTAAATAAGATTTTAATGATGTAACAAGTTGGTGTGTCCCATCAGTGTTTTCTTTCCTGGAATAATAGAATACAGCTAAAACAATACTGAACTTTAGTATAAATACACAGGTGATTATAGAAAGGCGCGTGCACTGATTGGTCGAGAAATTTGGACTATTTCTCGATAATCACCTCGAGCAACCCGGCTAAATGACAAATTATGAAAGAAAATGCTGTTCCTAAAAGCACTAAAGATGCTACGAA
>JAOTRR010000004.1:5119842-5134989 GCA_028570945.1 Gogo arcuatus
ATTGGGATAAAATTAGTTCATATGCTTAAAGTGTTTATTTTTCTGTAAAGCTGCTGTGACAATTCTGTTGTTAAAAGCGCTATACAAATAAACTTGACTAGTTCCTGAGGTTTGTATTCGGGCCCAGCACTGGAAATTTGTCACCCACGACAAAATAGTGCTGAAATTGGGCTGAATTCATGTAGTCTGATCCTGGCATTGGTGTAGTCTTGCCCACCCTTTGCCACCCCATTATCTAAAGACCTGGACACGCCCCTGATGATAAACGCCAATTCTGCTAACATGAGTGTAATTTTTCTTTCTTGTCTGAAAAGAAATGCTGACTTTTTCCACGGTATTTTAGCATAGATAAGAACCGACCAACTCATAGATGTACTGCAAAAGGTTTAGTTACACATCAGCAACTAACTTATAACATATCTGTAAGGCGTTAGTCAAATTTTAGAAAAATAAGACGTACAAATTAACTGTAAGCTAAGCTAGCTGTGTTGACGCAGCACGCGCGCTAACTAAAAAAAACAACATAAAATTCACGTGCCAGTTCGAGTGACTGTATCCTAGCGACAAGAACTAACAAAACTAGCCTTTCTGGCTAAGCTAATATTTAACTGTTTTCCAGTATTATATTATGAACTAAATTAGCTTCACAAACGTTAGCTGTAACTTGAAGGGTTTTTTTGGTTTGTTTTAGTAAAGTCCGCTCCCTTGAGCTCTCGCGCTCTCTTTTATCTAAAAAATCTTTTGAAAAAATGCCTATCCGCACTCCTCAGCTTTCCTAATCACGTGAAAAAAAGATATTTGGTGCTTCAGACACTAATAATCAGGGAAATAAAGATGACAAAGGTTCGGTTCACGAACGTACACAACCTACCATGTTGACTCAGGTCTCAGAAAAGGACCTGACCGTGAGCAGGGCGGAAGTTTATATCTCGTGGCGGAAGTACAATAAAAGTCCCAGAGGAACCGACTCCGAAATACCCAAATTCATTAAACGGTAGACACCACATTTCAGATTATTATTATTATTATTAATCATCTTGTTGCTACTGCACTATAGTTAGTCAATCCTTATGAGGTTACAAGTGTATATTTTTTTGTATGCTGAAGTAGTTTATTAAATAATTCACTGAGTTCTGAAAATATGGAACTTTTTCCATATGCCAGTCATCCTAAATTAAGTTTTAGGTTAGCATGCGTTACCGTTCAGCACTGTGATCTTAAGTGCAGGAGAATAAAATCTGACAACAAACCAATAATCATCTACATTTTACTACAGAATTATTGATCACGAAAATTAAAAACAACAACCCTCTATCTAAATTTTCTTTGACTGTAGGTACCTAAGCAGATTTCTAGGTAACAAAATGATTCGATGAATGTAAACCGAGCCGCGCCCTACGGAACAATGGCTGAGGTGACACACGTTAGTAATAAAATGGCACAACAACAAAAAATTGTACACAGGGTTCAGCCTGTAAAAAAAAGTACTGAGACAATTCACTAAATAATTACCTAAACAATATTTTACTCAGGTCTTTTTGCCTTAGCTAAAATATTTCTGCTTAGTTTTTCTAACTCAGTTTGTTCCATCAGCCTTATTTGTAATGAAATTTGTAATTTGACACTGGAGACTCATTCAATAAACACTACATAAACTTCTGAAGGCCACACGGACACAGAAGTTGAGACAATTTCCTTTATTTTACATAAAAAAGGGTGCAAACTTGAGTTTCCCTTTAAGAGTGGAGGGAATAAAAATTGTATTTGAAAGGTTAAATGTGGTACTTCATATGACTCCTCAGAAAAAATAGCCTTTAAGACATTTATCTTTCTGCAAAAAGAAAAGAAAAACACACCTGGAAAAACGAGGATGGGTCCCTCACAATCAAAAGCCCTTGACTAAAGGAAACCACTCTTACAAATGCATTAACATTCATATTTCAGCACAGACTTGTGACTTCAGATTCAATGCATGAGAGGATTTTTTTTTTTTTTTAATATGACCAGAACCAGAAAGGGAATTACAGTACTGTACAAGTCAAATTTTCATTACTTGGAAAGAAAAAGAAAATCACTTGCAAAGAATCTTTTACGAAACACTGAGAGGGAAACAATGTAGTGATAAAATATGGATAACTGAAATATCGTAGCGCTGTTCAATCTGAACTTTGTTAAACAATGTGCCGTAAGCAGATCTATGAATTTGTTCACATTAAATTGTCACACTGATTTAAACCAACGATGACTGATAGCAATGGCAATCCAAATAAAAGAACGCTGAGCTAGAAAATACTTGCAGGACCAAAGCTGAGCTTAGATGTTAAAAACTTTACGATTGCGACTGAACAGAAAGTGTAGAAAGTTCATGCCCTGACTGTACATCAAATAAAGTCCCACCTTGACATATTTACCATTGCGCTCTTATTCATAAGGCATGCATTGTATAAACTGCAGAAATGCTGAACCCTTTACCTAATGAGGCTACCTTTTTGTCTTTAAAATGTCATTTTAACCCTTTAAGAGATGTTTCCACTAGAGTGAGGCAAAAGTAACAGCTATTAAGCCATCCATAGAGCACAGGGTTATTTTTGACCACCTTCTTAGGACAAAGAAATTGTATTCACCACCTTTATCTTGGAAAACATGATTAGTATGAAAACAGGCTGCTTTACAAACTTGGAAAGATGATGTTTTGAAAGTGGCTAGTAGTCGTCTTTATGCCGGCTTCAACCAAGAGTCCAGTAAAAAGGAACGTCTTAATAACGTACGCAAAATGTCAAGGATTTCAGTGTTGTGTTTAACGAAAGAGTGATCCCTTTTTAGTGAAAATGGTCAGCAGATGGCTCCCTTTGCCTGCTCCGAAACATTTTCCAAGTGGTCCTGCCTCAATTCCAACCATCTTGATTTTTACAAAAAAAAAATGAACCAACAAAAAAACAAACACCAACTTAAAAAAAAAACAGGATCACCTTAGACGCCATGCTTAAAATTTGCTCACCTGGATCTTTTACCCAAATCTGAACTTTAAATTTAATAACACTGATCCCAAATCTGGGCAAACCTAGCAATGCAGCATCTGCAGCCTACAGACACGTTACTACTACCCTAAATTCTGAAACCTGGCAAAGGGGAATGGAAGAGCGTGGGATAGAAGGAGAATAAGTGTACAGACTTGTCTTCTCATGCAAGTCGTTCTCCCTTAAGCGAGCGCACAGGCACACCTGACAGCAACAAGCAGCACCCGTCCAAAACAATACTAAACTCCCACCAAACGTGTGTGGAGGCACATAATATGCAAATACAAAAAAAACAAAACAAAAACAAGTTTAACTTATAAAAAAAAAAAAAAAAAAAGCTAGAAAGAAACCTCTCCTCAGACACCACCGGGAGAGATTCGGCAACTGGATTTCCAACAGAGTGAATAGGATTCAAGTACTTTCCACAAAATAATTTAGAACTGAAGTGACTTGAGTTACACAGGATGAGTGTGAGATTTAAAAAAAAAAAAAAAAAGCTCTAGATAAGCAAAGCTTCTGAAACATTGTTCATAATGTAGCATGTTTCATACACATTGGTTCAGTGGCAAGCTGCCCGTCCTTGATACACTGTTCCCACAAACACCGAGTGACTTCCGTTTCTCAGCTGCAAGGACGTCGGGTTCATCCAGCAGGAATTTCGCTCATCATCATAGCATTATTCAAGAAACCAGAAGACAGTGAATGCTTTTGTACGAATTATTTCTGAACTATATATAGCCTTAATCATGAAGTTAATCATTAAGCAAGCAACGGAATCAGACGATCTAGTTCAAGGTCGTCCTTATTGTTCTTTTGGTCCAATATGTTCGTTTGGATAATTTAAAACAAGTCAGTCACGTTTACCTCATCGCGCTTGGCGGGCTTCCCCTCTCTGTTTTGGTGAATTCTTATTCTGCTACTTGACCAGAACTTTCTAAAAATATTAGTGGTCAGGTCAAAGCTCACAAGTGAGCTTTTCATAATTTCTCATACTGGCTAAAGAAAGACCTTCGAACATTAAAACGGCATCAGTACAGAAGAGGAAGCTAGTTAAAGTGTAGTGCAGTCAAAGTTTTCCATGGCTTTTCAGTTTCTGTCTCTCTGTGTCTCTCTTTCTCCTCAAATTCTTTACGGCCAGGTAATGAAAAATCAAAAAGTTATATAATTGCTTATACTTTTCAATTCACATTTACTATACAATTAAAAAAAAATAATCACAAAACCAGGGAATTGTCCTGTGGACACAGGCGATCACCGGGGGGGGCAAAAAAAAAAACAAGGAAACAGCATCACTAAGATCATACTGCAATTCCTTCAAAACCAACTTTCTGCAAACAAAAAAAAAACCGACCCACCCACCACCACCACCACCTTAGGTACATTTAATTGATGAAATATTGATTGTCTAACTCCATTTCTGGAGCACCTCACGACAGACTTTTCACACGTTAAACCAGGTGTGTTAAAGCTCTCCAGAACTAAAGCTAGACACTAAATTCGTGATTTTAAATGGACCTCGTGGGCTCTCAGGGTGGCCTCATCCTATATCTAAGAGATCACGGGCCTACCTGTGATGGACCCGCTTTATGACAGCTTTGCTTTGTAGAACGGAAAAGAGACGTGACACCAAGCAATTTACAGCAGTCACGAAATATTGATCAGGTTCAGTTTTAGAGTCAGTTTCTTTTGGATCCGGCTGTTTAGGGAGTTTTAGCGTAAAAGGACTGAGAGTACTACATTAACAAAAGGCAAGAGAAGAGTTCTGTAGTGTCTTGAGACAGAGCCACGTGAAACGGCCCTGGACACTGTGTAGTGTTAGTTAAGGCATTAAGATGAGATATTTAGCAGTGGCAGTTTGAGTGTCTTTCTAAGACAGCACTCGAGTTACCATCATCAGTTTGCATGTTCCCTTCAAAAAAACAAAAAAACAACAACAACCGGATCGGACACTGATCGTGAATACCCACTGAAACTGCTACGAGGCAAGGAAACACTTCATAAACAGCCATTATTACACGTTATGAATGCTAGCAAGCTTCCTATTAACCGTTACACCATTCTGACGCTCTGTTCATATAAACATATAAACACATGGTGCGAAGAAATACATACTATAGGGACGTAAAAGAATGCTCAGTCACACAGACTGACTGGATTCCACCCTGGCACATTAAATAATTATTCTCTTCGGCAATCATTTCCATTTATATGGCGTAATAATAATAATTATTATTATTTAAAAAAAAAAAAAAAAAAACTTACAAGAAACGCCACATTCAAACCAGGGACTAGGTTTTGAAAAATAAGATGATTACGAGGAAAAATAATAAAATAAACGCAGTGAGAAGGTTTGATACAAAGAGAACCACGGACCGTCTCACTGGCGAGTTCAAGCTCAGAATCCCAGCTAATAGAAAAGTCAGTTTCACGTTAAAGCGATACTATATCACAAGAGGAGAAAGCAGCATGGCTGGCTGGCTGGCTGACAGGTCGGAGTGAGTGGAGTGCTTTAGAACAAGCAGCTTAGATAGCATTCAGTAGAACTGGGGAATGTGCTGAGGCTCTCGATCGTGGACCGAGCATCGGACCTGGACGCTCTCCTCGTCCCTCAGAACAGAGCCAGGCAGCGCATCGCATCAGCACAAGGGTCGAAGGCCATGAATACAACGCTGTCACTTTACACTTGGCTGCTTATTTCACACATTTACAGAGTCCACAAGGAAACGCCTGTTAGCTTTATATTAAGACAGTTAGCTTTTTTTTTGTTGTTGTTTTGTTTTTATGATGTTTAGTCCAATAGATACACGAACTCTGCTAGCAAAATTTCTAAGGCTCTGACCACACAGTCAGGAGGAGCAGAAAATACAAAGGACAGAAGTGAAAGCTAGCAGGCGGTGCAAAGGATCGTTATATGAACTCCAGTGTGAATGAAGCTCCTCTGTTTGAGTGAAACTCCCTCCAAACCCCCTCTCGAGCTGCTGGGTCTGTCACAAAGGCAGAACACAGGAGGGCTCCCTCCCAGAGCCGTCTCTCTCACCAGACGGATGGAGAGGGGGCAAAAAAAAAGAAGAAAGAAACAAAAACAAGAATCTTAAAGGAGTGCAATGATGTTCCAGTGCTTAGAGATCCAAATGAGTGTGTTTGTGTGTGTATTCCGATACAAGGAAACCGTCCATGAGCCCTGCATCTGCGTTGCACTATGTGCACGTCCCCGTTCTCTCACACAGGCAGGTCCCTTTGAGGCAATTCATTTTGAGGGCATTGTTGTCTTCTTTTGAATAAAATTTCTTTATTGAACGTTCTTAAAATGGGCTGGGTGGAGCGGGCGACGGATCATTTGTGCCGAGCGGTGTTCTTTTTCCTCTTCCTCTTGAAGAAGCAGCAGCACCTGAGGACATAGAGATAGATTACAGTCAGAAGGACGGTCTCATCGGTGCAAAGGATGCAAATTAGGCGTCGTGGGCTAGTAACATTAAATCAGATGTACAGCAGCAGGCTTTAATGCAAAACATCTTCTGTTATTCTAGACAAATCTCTTCAAATGGTCGATTACATTTTTTAAGATACAGAAAGCACACAGCCAGCATTATTCACAAAAATACATGTAAACACAAACACGCTTATGCTTAGGAGAGTTGAGACAGCAACAACACGACAGGATGAACCCATGGGAATGACTGGAGGAGCATGCAGAGGAATGAGAACAGCTCCAGACTGACACATAGAAAAGTGATGCAGTTCACCACAGCTGTAGTGACGTCCCTGCATGGCCTATCAATTTTATAATCTGCCATTATGAGGTATTAGGTATAAACTATGCTGTAGTCCCAAATGCAAATTTCTTTTAAAATCTGTATTATCTGCAGCATTACCACTTTTCAGGCAACATAAAACCTTTCCCCCAATTTAAACCCCATAATGGTGAGTGAGAGGCCTCCCTCGGTTAAACTCAGACTAATCAGCGCATATTTCAAGAAAGCCTGCAACTGTTTTGGGCTTTGCGCTTTCATGTACTCTACGGCCTATTCGCCCACAGTCTAGGCTGGTCCACTCCCCTTGGGTTTTCAATGTGGACTGGAGAGAGGGACTCACCACAAGTTGAGCATTTTCACGCAGCTACAAAAAAAAAAAAAAAAAAAAAAAGTGTGAGAAAAGAGAAAAAGACAGAGATTATTACACAGCGGCGAGACGATGAGACAAACTTCATGCCAGGCACATAAGAGGAACAAGGGGACACAGAGGACAGAGAAGGAGAAAGAGAGTCTGGGGGGAGATAGTCAGAATATCGATCTAAACATATCTGGTGTGATCAGGTGTCCCGTTTAAACAAGGAGAAAGTAGAGAAGAGTAATTATCGGATGGTCAATATGGAGAAAGACTAAAGAGAGGGATAAACGGAGAGTTAAGACTTTTAATAAATTAAACAGAAGGAAAGTGAGAGGTTCAAAGAGAATGGCTCACAGGAAAGGGTTTAATGAGGTTAAATGCTGTGACACCACACAAACCCTGGCATGTTTATTTCAGGCTTTTAACTGGACACAGCCTGTGTTGTTGCTTACTTTCAATTCCGCATCAGTAATCAAAGACGGGCATCTATTTAACTAAGACATCAAAGCGCTAACAGAACAGAAAATTGTCCATATTTATATCACAGGAAAAGACCTGAGTTCTACACACAGCCCTAAACAAAGCCCGATTCAAGGATGCATTCATATAATAATAATAAATTTCATTCACAATCAACACAGAGCAATAGTTAGCTTCTTCCAAGCCATCTTTTACAATTAAAGGCAAAGCTAGGGTTAGTAGGTAGGTATCAATACAATAATCAAATCTACTAAGATAATACACAGAGGTGTTGTACAAGAACCCTGCTCCGTCACGTACTTAGCCTCATCCACCACTTCCACCTCCGCCTGCACTGTGATTGGAGCGTTGGAGTGGGCCGCCAGCGGGTCGTCTGCGTTCAGTTCGCCGTTAGTTGAGCTAACCACCTGTAGCACAAGAGACGAAGAGTCAGAACATAAGCTGTGTTCATTATTCAGGCTGCCACTAAAACGGACACTCGAGCATTATTATTTTTAAAACCTAACCCTTAATCTCTATCCCTTTCGCAGCCTTGCCATGTTGTGAAAAGAAGACAGGTTTCGCTGTACTGAGAAAGGGGGAAAAAACCCCACAATGCTTCAATTACAAAGAAAGTCTATGAGGCAGTCAATTAATGTTTATGAGAAAAACACATTTTTGCAGAAAATCTATTAGGAATTCTTGAAAGGTAATAAATCTCTAGAATTTATCATGTCAGAAGCACACACAAACATATAGAGATTACATGATGCACTCATTTCACACACACCAACTCTATTCAACTAACTGTGACATCTGATGGCGATTAGTTACCAGAACAAATTTAGGGGCTTCACAGAAATGGGGGCAAATACTTAAGCAATCACACTTTTTGTGATTTTTTTTTTTTTTTTTCCATTTGTAAATAATTTTGCTAACTACACTGATGTTTCCCCCAACTTTGTGTAGATAATCCCAATTAAGTCCATTTCAGTTCCCCAAAAGCTTAGGAGCAACCAGTAACCAAAAAACTTTATTCCTATGATGTTGAAAAATCATCTCATCCTAAAAGCTAATTTACACCGGAACTGTTTGTGAGGCGTTTTTCAGTTGTCTGTCTGATGTCCATCTTTTGTACAGATAGAATTCCATTGGAATCAATGCAGCAGTTTAGACCGGTATCACTTTGGCGCGTATTACGTCTGTATAAACACGACGGGAGCGGTTTTTACGCTTCAATTCTATTTTTAGCGTGTAAATGAAACATAATAGAAATCCACACACAAAAAAAAACCTGACTCCTATTTTGTCTCATTACAACATTGTATTCAAGGACTCAGGAATTCCTACTTTGTGACATGGCCGCCTTTCCGTGTCATTGTTTATGCCATGAAGTTGTGATGACATGAAAAGTGAAATAAAATATTATTACAAACTTATGTGGGCATGTTTATGGCTTAAAAGCCTCTCTTGAAATGTCCGTGGCACAGGCATTCCCAACACGTCTTTTCAGGTTTTCATTTTGCTTCTCATGAAGATTCCTTAACCGTTTATACCCCGTTACCTTGGTGATTATGCCACAATGGCCGCTGACACAGATCCCAGATTAGTCTCTTCGGTCACATCAGCAGTTTTGTGGGGCACGTCCCTGCTGTTTCACTCTCGAATCTTGAAAATCGCGTTTCAGGAACTGAGGCAGTGTAAACTGGCAAACGCATACATTCACTTGCATTTCATTCACGCCTACGTCTCGCTTGCTGAGTAAATTCTCCTTTAAGGCCTCTATAGTTAGTGTGTAAATATGGTTGTAGTTTCGTATTTGCCGTATACAGTTGGTAATTATTGACAGAATTCCACAGCTGCCCTTAGACTTTCATCATAAGTGAATTTTGCGAATAAACAGGTTTTCTGTTCTTTTCCTCAGTACAGAGCTTTGCGTTTAAAAAACTGTCTGTGGTAATTGCACATATGCAACAGATACATTAAAGAAACACTAGATCGAAAAGCACTTGAGTATTCCTTTAACTGTATGTGAAGATTCTCTATCATGGCATAAAAACCATAACTTGCTTTCATTAACTGGTTAAACAAATCCTCAGTGCTAATTCTTCTGCTTCTTCCTTGCTATTGTAGCTCACTACTGTTTGACTGCTCACATTTTGAGGTAGTCCTCGCTGCAGAACCAAAGGTCCAGGGGGTGGAGCTAGACCATAGTCCTATAACCCTAACCTTTAATTCTAATCCCTGGCCTAATGACCTAATCTAAACTGAAACACACCAAAGTGTCTCCACCCCCTGGACTATTGGTTCTACTCCACCCAGGTAGCAGGAGCTGGATCAGGTCCAACTACACCTTCTGGACTTCTGGTTCTTGCTCTTTTTCACTGTCAAAAATCAGGTGTTAATACTACGCATTTCAGGGCCCTAGAAACTGCTTATCATCTCAGTACAGTGCTCTCTAACTGCAGGCCCTCTTCCTTTCCAGAGAAGAGAAAGGGGAACACATTATGAGAGCAGGTAACCTTTAACCCTTTTTCCAACTTGAGGATCCTGATGAAGAATAGGCTCCCACTGGTCCACGTAGAAAGATCACACTGGTTTGGCACAAAATGATTACAAAGGGAGAGTGCGACTGGGAAACTGAGGGATGGAGGAGGTGGAGCGATACCTGCACTGAGCCTCCATGCCTGTCCGACGCCAGGTGGGAGGTCAGGTAGGAGTTGGCCTGCCGGTTGGGCTGCACCTCCCATGCTCCTCTGCGGTCGGAGGAGGCCGTCTGGTCGGGCCGGAGGAGGCACAGGAGCGAGGGAAGGAGGCGTGGAGGAGGCGAGCGAGCATGAGCAGGTGGCATGCAGGGCAATGGAAACCAACAGGGAACCAAAAATAAATAAATAAATAAATAAATAAAATAAGAGCCAAGGCAAAGCCACAAATCAGCATTAGATACAAAGTGTGCATTCAGTTTGTCCAACACAGGCAAAAAAATATCCCCTTATATGTGGATATTTCTGACAGCAGGGAGTCATGCTATTCCTGATAATTAAGATTTGTTTGTTAAATGACCCCAACTTTCTTACTTTACTCAAGCTGTACTTCGTCATACTCTGCACATGATAAAGACTAATGACTAGCTATTGAGCAATTAATGAGATAAACAAATAGCAACAGCAAATGAACTGAAACATGAAAAGAATAAACAGAAATAAAACAGACACATGCTTTAAGATTCATGTGTGATGCCTGATCAGAAGTTAATAAAACACTAGTTGAGAAAACAGTAATAACAAGCATGTGTATAAAAGTGCTCTGTCCAATAAGCTGCTGGAGGACGCGACATCATCTTTGGTTACTGCTCTTCTAGGATTAAACTATTTCAGAAAAACAAGGGTCATTTTATCTGGTGTCCCATCTGTGAGATAAAATGAAATATGGCTTTGTTGGGGAAGTACAAGCAAAGCTGCTTTATACTTAAAAACAGAGCAACCAAAATGGGCAAATAGAAAACAAACAATAAATTACGTATGCATGTAACAAGCATACTTAACTCATTGATGCCCTGCATGCATTCTAAAGCACAGGATATGCTCTGAATGTGCTCTGCATGCTCGTTTAACAGCTTCGGCCCTGGTACTCAGTGTGCCGAGAGCTTTCAGAGTGGGGATTCCACATTTGGTTTCAACTCTCTACATTACATTAATCATGTATAATTACGATTGGTGGACTGTGCCAACTTTTGCACACACCCAGGCTGAGCTCACTGTGGTTTAGGGAAAAGGATCAAGTCCTCACTGGAATGCAGAGCTGCACCAAAGCTGCAAACTGATCTCTGTTTAGTGAAGCAAGGACAAATCTTACCTGGTTCCTTAGAGGTTGGTGCTGAGAAGGTCTGTCTCTGTGTGTGTGGCTCTCACGTGTCACGGCTGACGCTCCAGAGTCCACGTGCACGGACCCAACCGGTGTGGGCTTCGCAAGCAACATGGTTTTTAAAAAAGGAAAAAAAGCATCATTTTAGAACAATAGCATAATTATAATGTAGGGAATAAAACATGACAGGGTGTGTGGTTATAGGAAAATAATCAACCACAAAGCTGATAATTTTCCTCTGTGTTCCTCTTGTACCTCTGGACATTCTTCTTTTATATTATTTTTTTTAATTAATAAAAGAACATCTCGTACCATTTAAACATTTATCGTTGCATTTAATGTTGTAGCACCGCCATGAAACAAGTTAGTTCCTGTTGTCACTTATGTTAAAGCAGCTATTAACAGTCACCCCCACTTTTATTTTATCCCTCCATTGAAGGTAATAAGACAAAAAAACAAAACAAAACGCAACTTGTCTTGTTACTAAGTGTAAAGCCATCCATTCTGAACACTTTCCATGGTGGAAAATTACTAACTGTTTAAAAAAGCAGACACTGGAGACTCCTTCCATAAATATGAACAAAACATCTCCTTACAAAGTTTCACCATATCAATGATTCTAAGTGTTTCTTTGTTAAAGAAAACATATTCAACCTGTTTATTATCAGTCTTAGATTATGTAACACGTCGGCCATATACGTTCCTGTGAATGAGCTGTTACTATAGAAACGACATTAATATAAACATGTGATTTGGCTTGGAGTCCGCACTACTGTCAGTTCAACAGTGCTGTGGTACAAGACTTTTTTTTTTTTTTAAACGTTACAGGACAAGTATTAGATTAACTTACAATCTGCCTGCCGACCCAGTCATATGTATAATCAAACGTATATCCTTTGCGTTCAAATAGCTCAGTGAACAAGGTCCTCAAGTATTCATAGTCAGGCTTTTCAAAGAAATCCAACCGCCGTACGTAGCGCAGATACGTAGCCATCTCCTCTGGAAAAGTAGAGCACAAGAGCAAAGTTAAATGTCTCATTTCAACCCTTTAATCCAAGCAATCTCAGATACTAAAGAACTACAACTTGCCTGGAAAGTTCTCACAGAGAACTTCAATGGGAGTGTTCCGTTTTGTGTCTCCGATTTTCTGATATCTCTCTTTTAACGTGTCAGCCTGAAAAGTGAATTCAAACAGTATTGTGTTTGTGCATGGAGCAGAATAAATATTTTAGCATCCTGCCGAAATGCGGCACGGTTTGATCGACACACCTTTAATCCCTGCCATGGAAGGCTGCCACGGAGGAAGTACATGAACATGTGACCTAAGGCTTCAAGGTCATCCCGTCGACTTTGCTCTGCAAAAAACAGGCAAAGCAAAAACTTGTAAAGCCCCAACATGCAGAGCCTGGTCCAACAAGAACCACTATAACACATTATGGCCAATCACATATTTTCCAGCTTATTGACTGTGCATGCAACATTCTTTGTAATGTATGGTAGAAAAAGATGGATGACTGCAAGCTTACCCTTCCCCAAGTGTGTATTTATGGACATGTATCGTGCTGTGCCAGTGAGGCTCTTGTGCTCCCGGTAAGGAATGTGTTTTTTGGTTTCAGGATCGATGTATTCTTTGGCTAAGCCAAAGTCAATAATATGAATTATGTGCTCCTTTTTATTCCCTTGCCGTCCGATAAGAAAGTTCTCTGGCTTCACATCCCTGTAGATGAGGTTCTTGGAGTGCACGTACTCCATGCGGGAGATCTGTCAAAAATTTTTTAAAAAAAAAAGAAAAGAAAAAAAGTGGCATAGGACTTACAGCACTGCTGTAGAGATCGAAAATCAGAGAAAATGACTTCGAACAACTTCAGTAAGACTCAAGTCTGTCTCATCCACTGTCCACTATCAAAAGACATGTTTTAATGTGTCCTATACAAGGCCTTATCATACCACACAAAAATTAGGCAGCAGATAGGGGTGCTAGGTCGATAATTTACTGAAAGATACTGGACATAAAGATGTTGTATGTTTGGAGAGATCAATGAAAGATCGTGTAAACTGGATGAGTATTGTTGCTGGTGTCCGGTCGAGAGGTCGACAGGACACAGGAGTGTACCGATACATCATGATGCAAAAATTTGATGATGTGCATTTTGGAAATGTGTGATTCAAATTACGGAAATCAGCATTCTATTCATTATGCAGCTAATGCAGCTACACTGTTTGAACACCAGAGGTCCCAATTTGCACAACCCACAGAGTTAAAATGTATAGAGAGCATGCCGGTCACATGATCGCATTCTTTCGTGGAGAGTCAGCGCAAATTTCATGAATTCATCTGCAATTTTGAAGTGACCAAAAGCTCCAGAAAACAGCAACTGACATGCATTACAGTTTGTATGGTTACACAATCATGTCATAAACTTTAAAAAGATCTCTTCATTAGCTTTCAAACACCACCAGCACCATGCTGCTGTGATCTACAGTACCCGAGAACAAGGCCACAGAAGGTGGGCATTTTAGCCGTCTTTGGAGCTCTATCTCTGGTTAAAATGATGTCTCAGGTGCTGCTACAGAGCTCATTACGTTTCAATCAATCATTTTCCCCAGGTCAGAGACTTTGTTTATTCAATCACATTTTTAGGAGAATTTATAAATTTACAATTTATTTCTTTTTAAGATATGGTGAACATGTACATTTTGTCTACAATATTAAATATTAAACCTCGTTTTATAGCAATTTTGATTTATTTAGTTTTATAGACAAATACATACTGTATTGCATTGTTCATGATTCAGAAATAAAAAAAGGAGTCTTTTCAGTCATAATTTTACTTCATTCAAATTTTGTTCAAAATATTCTGAGAATCAAATTACATTACATTACAGGCACTTAGCATAGGCTCTTATCCAGAGCAACGCACAACGAGCACACGCATACACCCAGCGCCTGGGGAGCAGTTGGGGGTTAGGTGCCTTGCTCAAGAGCACTTCAGCCATGGATCTTCCTGCCGGGCCAGGGAATCGAACCAGTGACCCTTTGGGCTGCTTCTCTAACCTTTAGGCCATGGCTGCCCATGAACAGAATGAAACTGAATTCAAACCATGAAGCCAGTATGGCGAATCGAATCGTGGCTGGAGTGTATTGTCACACCCCTAGTAGCTGATGTAGGCAGATAGCCTTGTTTGCATGTAGCTCTGTCCACAGCGACAAAAACAACATGAATCTCTACGTTTTAACAGACACCCAGCAAAGCTACATGTACACAGATCTGCCTACAGCATGTAATTTACTCCAAGGCTGTTCTGAGGCAGACAATCTCTCCAACAAGGCCTGCTAATGCAAAGTAAACAAAGCACGGGCATGATGAAAAGCTTCTTTTCCTTTTTTTCATCTTATTAAATCCTGTCCTGCTAAATCTTGTAAGTAAATTAACTTAGAAGTGTATTACCAGCCACCACATGTAACATTTGTTCATTCTGGTTATATCTGTGATAATTAGTTCAGCCTAGTATGATTTTTACACTGCATCAATATTGACTTTTATTAATTACAAATTTCTTTGTACTGTATTTTTCACACCATCTCAGCAATCAATTTTTCTACTGAATATTTATTGCTTTTTCATTACTGGTATTTTAAAAGAAATAAAATAAATAAAAAATAAATAAATAAATTAAAAAAAAATTATATATATACATA
>JAOTRR010000004.1:5148913-5161974 GCA_028570945.1 Gogo arcuatus
AAAATGAAAATGCAACAAAAATAAAAACAAAAATAATAGTGGAAAATTATTTGTGAAAAAAAATTCACATCAAGCCATCCTGATACGATCTGATAATGTGTGTTTCCGCCACACACACGTCATGAGGGTGGCATCACCATTTCTCACTTACTTCCATCACTAAGTACTTAGCAGGGGATTTACTGTTAAAACAAGGCCAAAAATTAAAATGTAAAAGCAAGAGAACAGGAATTACTATTCAAAGAGTAGTTACAAATAAGCCTAAAGAGAAATATCATGGCGATATCTGTTAATTAAGTACTGAAATAAAGCCTTTCGAATAGCAGACTTCTAGTCCTAGTTTAGTGAGTTGATTCTTTCTCGATATCCCATGACTACAGTTCTGAGAGGGAGAGGGTATCCAGGAATCACTCACAAGAATGCCACCTTTCCAGAAGTGCTGATTCATCACCAACACAGATTCGCTGGCGGGACTTCAGACAGCCATGCAGAAATGCGAACCAGATAACACATCACCACAATTTGAAAGAACTCAGGCATGGCTTGGATTTAATGTGGAACGGCCCAGAAATCTTCATACTGCTAGAAAACAGACACCTAAATAAAACTGTACAGTAGCCACAAATAACTTCATATCTGCAGTGTTGTTTTTTTTCATACAAAATAAAATGCAACACTGTATGTGGGCCAGTATCTTAAAAGGCTGGCTGAGTGAGCTGACGACAGACTTCAGGGTGGTGCATAAACAGTGCTGTGCTCTGAATTATTGATGAGATGCTGCTCAGATGGATGCTGCTACCCTTTCCCTCTATACTCTCCCCTAAAGAAGCCAGCAATCCCCATCCTAGGTATTATCTACATTCCTAACCACACCACATGTGGAACAACATGCTCATTTCTGATATTTTAAGCTCCCATGGGCAACGAGTACCAGTGCTCCCTGAGAAAAGGAAGCCGAGACAAACTAAACATGTCACGTCCCTTTTCCCTTTCCTGGATTCTTTTTTGAAAAAAAGAAGAAAAAAGCCAGCAAAATTGTACCACTGTTGTCTTCTATATACTATTGCACAAGCTCAAAGGGGCTGTACAGCGAAAGCGCTCAAACCGCAGAGCTCCAAAAGTAGCGAGTGCATTTGCATCACGTCACCATGGAAACGGTGTCGCCGTGAGCTGTGCCGTGACGCCCGAGCTGCTACTTCCTGGATTAGAGAGTAAAGAGTGAAAGGATTGAGCCTGGCAGAAGTTCGCATAGAAAACAAAAGGCCCATCCGTCACACGACGGCCACTTATCAGGCTTGACAATGCGCTGAGAAAATCCCATCCGCGCTAGCGCAGGAGGCCAATCTGGCCATCTTATCAGCGCTCTCAGGAAGGAAATGCATCTCTGCACCTGCCTCCAAATTGGGTGAGAAATCACAGGGGTGGGTGACAGCATCCCAGCAAACCCCCACAACATTTTATGGCCCGCTGTTCTTACCGCAGTGCAGCACATGACCTAACGCCTGAGCTCGCTGATGACTAAGGCATTTGAATATTTCTCATCCTCCTCGTGTCGTGCCAGTTATATTGTCAGGGTGTTTGTGGATTTTGTCTCTGATGATCTTTTATTTCATTTTCAGACGTTAAACAGTTTGCAGGTGAGTGCAACAGAAACCAGTTGTGTGAGTTCAAACCACAAAACTAACAGTACGATACGATTCTTTAGTGCTTTGCTGAACCCATGACCGAGTAAATACTGCTTCATTTATTGGCCAGCTGTTGGTTTAGAAACACACCCTGCAACAATATGAAGGCAAACAGTCTAAAATGGGGAATCAGAGGAAATGAAAAGAGTTAAAACCTTACCTGTGCTCCCTAATGTTTTGTAAAACCGGTATTCCAAATGGAGCTGTGGGGCTCTGGATTTCACAGGTTCCTTTTGGGTGGAGATGGAAAAATGATTACAAGGTGTTCATACAGTCCGTGTAATTCTGAGTTCAGCAGTTATAACCACACCATAGAGATTTCCTTACTGGGAATTTAGTTAACCAAGGTCACAGTTGGCACATGCATGCCAGCATTTCCACCAGCTATTGTTTAACTTCAAGGATTTTAGTCTTACATTCGCAAAAGCCTAACATAATCCACTACAAATCCCTACTTTAACATTAATATACAGTATGTCAAGTATCATCATGCCGATCTTGGACTTTCCTTCATTATGATGGAAAAATAAAAGAAAAAGTGGTCAATTTGCACATGTTGTTTCAAAAATGAAACATGTTCCACCACAAGCACATCATCCCAGTATTACAGTTACTGTGCACTCGTTAAAGAAGTAGGTTAGAGTTAGAATATAAAAATTTAGTGCTGCAGTAGTGGATTTTGCGAGCCAGAATCAGAGTTCACCACCGTGCCCAGGATTTTGGCTGGAAACAGAAAGAAACAGCATCCAGTGATTTAATTCGACGCAGCTGGGCAGAGCTTTCTGAGCCTTGTTCTCAGAAACGACTTTCTTATTCTCATGACCACACAGTCACACCATACAGAACTTATTCAGAACTTCAAATCAAGATGGGAAAGTTAGGAATTGAAATTATACGTACCAATTTGATAGCAACATACTCATTTGTGTAGAGGTTCTTTCCTGAAACATAAAAAAAAGGTTATTGTGGATACTTTAATACCATCACCAGTCCTGAATTGTACACCAACCAACACTAAAGTCTGTCTCTTAAAACAGACAGAACATGACAGTGGGCATCTTCAAAGGTACGTTCTTTATTGTTCTGATATGAGGTCATATTTGTGTGTCAAAGGTTGGGTTAAAAAAATATTTCTTGAATTTTCAAATCCGATTGGTCCGAAAGCGTTGATTAATTTACCTCTACCAGCAGGTCTGACAGGAGTGAAATCTGTATCACAGGTTTATATGAACTATAATTAGTATATTATCACTATAGTATTGTGTGATTACTAGAAGCGTTCTCTCAGGAGATATTTAACATTTATGGAAGGAGCCTCTAGCGTCAATGCTTATTTATAGTAAGTTTTCCACAATGGGAAAGTCATCAGGACAGAGGAGCTTGCACTCCAACTGTTTTTTTTTCTTATTAACATCAATAAAAAGGAAAAAAAGATGATGCTAAGGGGATCGACTGTTTATCATCATACGACAAAAAATCAGGATACAAATTTGACCATTCGAATCTACAAAATAAAAATGAACTGCGATTATCAAGTTGCATAATCTTAGTTTTTCCTAGCTGTAATTGCGTTGTTTAGACAGCAGAGGGCTGTCTATGTAACGTACAATAGCGGTAATGCATGTGACTTCACCCTAGGCGGAAGTAACACCGCTCTAATGCCATGAAAAAAAAAACACACCAAAAAAAAAAAAAAGTTGTGATTGACTGTACAAATAGATTCAACAAGACATCGGAGCTCTCTTTTTACAAACTTCTGACAGCTAAAGAAAAGAGAAGCAAATGCAGGTAGTACAAATGTTCATAAAAGGCCTATTTGTTATTAACTTTTTTCATTTTTAACAAAAGGAATATTTTAGTTAATAGGATATTATATTTTACTCCAACCTTCACAAATGTGGGTAAATTATTGTTGGCTATTAAGAAAACGAAACAAAAGGTTTTTTTTTTAATTTAGCAAAAGGAATATTTAAGTTGATAAAGAACAGGAAAAATGTTGCATTTTTTGGTAATAAATTTTTCTTCATGTATTTTTTTCCCCAAACATATCGTGGGAAAATTGAATCATGAACCCAATATCATGAATCGAATCGAATCATGAATTGGGTGAATTGTTACATGCCTACTGTTTATAGTTCCTATAAACATAAATGCAACTATAAATGGTTAAAAAGTACACATCGTTAATTAATAAATTTGAAATTGTAATTGTCAGCAAGTTGCTGCAGTGTAAGAGGAATAAAACACTTCAGAAAGTACCGCAATAGCGAAAATTATCAACTTCAGTGCTTTAGCGGTAACTAATTGTTTATTTTCCTATAAACAGCACACCATGTCACGTTTTATTCCTTATATATTAGTTACACTGCTCTATAAAACAAGACATAATCCTAAAACAGGCTACCAAACCATGATACCACGTGATATGTGATAATATCATGATAAATATTGGCACACGCCTAGGACTAAGCATTCAGACCTGAACCAAAACACGCTTGCTGTGACCCGTATGATGTCGCGTTAAATCAGGACAAAATGTCCAAATGACAAAAGCACAATCTGAAAAACATCTATCCTGAGAAAGCCCCACACACTGATGCAGTCCATACAGACAGTTAGGCAGCGGCTGGGACTCTGTCATCCTCCATATCAGTAATAATCATCAAGCTACTGAACCCTGTTAATGGCCCTTTACTCCAGCTGAACAATTTCCATGTCGAATATAATACATTCATCTCCGATTCCCAATCCCTCTATTGTACCTCACTTCCATTTAACTTGTGCCAGAGTTCCATTATACACCATTACATGGATGCAACATCAGCTTTGATTTTTCAACGGAGTGCCATAAGCATCTTAGCGTCACTACAACAGAGTCATTTTAACTGTTAAACTAAACTATAAATGATGAATGTGATGACAAGAACAAACACTAGAAGAAATCGGTTCGGTACTCAGAGAACACTGGACTGAATACTTCAATATGTTTCTTATTACTTTTCCATTAAAGAAATAAAACCAGCAGGTAGTTTAAAACTGTCTGAAAGTGCAGACTAAGAAAGACACCTAGTGTTGGATACATCAAAACATTGTATTACTGGAGAATGGACCTATTATGGACCCCCCCCCCAAAAAAATGAAATGAAAAAAAAAATTTTAACAGATGAATGATTTTGCAGAGGACCTTCAAAATCATTTCTATTATGTTCTCATGGTAACGGGTGTCAGTTATCTTGCCCCTTTTTCCAACAGAAGGACTCATAATTCAATTACAGGATGCGATACAAAATAATTTTATCGCTCTAAATTCTCTAACGCATCTGAAATGTTTCAGTGGCGTATATGTGCCTTGATAAATGCTAGAATGAATAAACTAAACATACTGAAGCTACAGGAAATGGTTACAGTGTGTAAAATTTTGTAACGACTTCATTTGAGTAGAAAATCCAGAAAATGTATAGTAGAAACTCTGTTATGTGCATACTGTGACTACTACAGTGTTCAGAGGTGATAATGAAAATCCTTAAAGGTAGGCAGACGGGGGGGGGGGATTTAACACAAAAATCCCAGTGTACAGCAGTGTTCACAGTGTACCCAGTGAACAGGACGACACATGACTAAAATTTACTCAGCAAAAATGCTAATTCACGAAAGGGGAACGGACGCACATCATATCGTATGATCCTTAATGACGTTTCTATGATACATGGTGTGTATCAGGATACATAAAACTGCCAGAAAAGCAGGTGTATTTATATATATATTTTTTAAAAATTCTAGGTTCAAACTGAAAATTCCAAAAATTCCAATAATTAACAAAAAAAAAAAGTTACATATTACAATTTTATAAAAAATGTAGTACAACGTTTTAAAGCAGCTTCAGAGTTTATAATGCTTATTTTCTTAGAATATGATATAATGGTACCTGCGATATCTCAGCAAAGTGTACTGATGCATTATATATCGCAATATCGATATTACATCATCACATCGCCCGGCCCTACTCCTGACGTTCATCTGCCAATTAACATAATGGAATAATTTTAAATGAGACTGTGGATAAGATAATGATTGTGTCGCATTATACAGTAGTGTGCTGATTCATCACTTAACAAAAAATGAAAGAAAAAAAAAAGTCCATTGATTTTTCCTGATCACACTTGATTCAATGTAAACGTAGTAGCCTACAATTTTTTTTTTAAAGATTTTCTGGAATTAGATATTTTTAGATTTTTTTTAATCATCATCCTTTAGGACAGCAATTGTATTAGTGTGTAAAACCAAAACTGAACAGCCACAGCTAAAATAATTTCATCTACTTATTCCTGAACTCCAAAGACATAGCAACATGGCTACTACAATTCAGAACGCTTGATTAATCAAATATCAAATCAGGAAAAGAAAGCACCCTAGGAAATTTCCCATTTCAAATTATTTCAACATTCTGCCCTCTTACCGAGTTTTAGTTCCCCGAAATTTCCACAGCCGATCTTCTTGCCCACTCGGAAGTTCGGTCCCACCATGAGGACGCCGGAGGATGTGGAGGAGCCGGAAGGCCGCGAGTGTCCGCTGCGTCCCTGGGCCACTTTGCTGCTCCTCGTCGGCCTCTCGCTTTCTTTATCTCTGGGGTGATCCATCACTGCAGTGCCGAACACGCACTGATCCAGAGAAAACAGGCCCGGGCCCACAGCACTCACGTCAGGCTGACACAAAGCTCATGGGACAACTGCCCCGTGGCCGTCACTACTACCAGGCTGAAAAGAAGGCACCTGTAGACAACAACACTAGAAAACACACACAAAAGAAATAAGGTAAAAATCTAGCGGCGTCGATTCAGTTGAAAATGTAAGCCATTATTTTATTATTGATATAACAACAAACAAACCAAGAAGAAAGAGTAATCCTTAATGTTTATTTTACACATAATATAAAACGGTTTTCCTCCAACATCTGCAGATAAAAATAATATTAGATTCTATGATTAACTGTCTGAGAAGCCATGCCATGTGATAGCATCATAGGTGTAGACTATATGGTGAAGATACTAAATTCCACCGTTTGCACAAATCTCTGAATCAGAGAGTCTGTTCTGTGGAGGGCAGCGTTACGGAGCTCTGGTTACATAAAACCCAATGTGGTGCGTGACTACAAAACAGCTACAAGGGCGTCTCACGGTACACAGGAATACGAAGAAAGGGTATTGGACAAAAGATCGCTTTTCCAAGTATGGTGCTGGAGTTTGTTCAGAGAACCAGCCTGCGTTTACATCGGCCCGAGAGCTCGGATACGGACGCTTTCTAAAATACGACATGAAAGAGACACTTACTTTTAGACACTGATTCTTAGTAAAGCTGCTTAAAGGACGTTTTACAGTTGCAACGTGGTTCCAATTTAATTTGCTTAAACTGTCAGTAAAATGGCTGATTCATTCTCGGATGATGAGTTCATGATTATTTTTCATCAAAATTATTATTTTTTGTTTTAACGATTTTCCAGTGAAATCGTTTGATTTACAGGCATAGCGATGACACCACACCGCCCCCAAGCTCTAAACGGTTCTTGGTTCTAGATCAGTCAGATTTTGCTGGTGGAACCGAGCCAATTTTCCAGCTCTATTGGATAGAACAGCTCCAGAATTCCTGGCACTAAGATTAATGGTCTTGCCTAAAAGCTTAACTGCGTTGGCTTGTCAGTTTTGAGATTTTAACGAGTTTGACATGCGGCCAATGAAACAAAGGAAGCTAATAACATTCAAATGATTTGGGGTACATGACACACTGTCCAATAAAGAACTCTAGACCCACACGTTATCAGGATAAATCTGTATCGATCGCGTTTAACCACAACCCATACATCCCAATGTGGTACTGTTGGTACCGTGACGAGTACGGTAACCAAATTCAGCATGTGTACATACACGCGGGGGGAAGCTCACTGAATTTACGTAATGTGTATAGTGGTTCCACATGATTGACTTGAGCGGCATTAACACCCTACATGATTTGATTGTGTATTTTCTGAATAAAACCAGACTCCGCGCTCTCACCAGAACTGAGGTCGCTGTTGTTCTGCAACAGCCGCATTATCACTGCGCTATTACACCTCACGTTTTAATCGTGTTAATTTAATACTGTAGTTATAATCCCCATCAGTGCCAACATCCTCACGAGATTTCATAACGTAACTGGTTTGTGTTAAAGCTACGTGAATTGATCCTGCTCGCTCTACATAGTTCAATCTACTCATTAGAATCTTGTTTAAATAAAGTTTAGTATAAGCAGTCAAATCATGTTTTCATAAGAAAATTCATTTTTTATGTAAAGTATACCTAAGTTCTTAAATCTGACTGACCACATACTCCCTTTTTGTTGCAACAAATATTTAATAAATTTGTAAACTCTGATATTCAAAATCAATTCTAAAATGGCAAACGAATTCAAATTATCGATACTTCTTTAACCATTGTTAAATCTCTTCCGTAGACATGGACGCCTCCATGTTTGTGGTGAGACATGTCCATTTACCTCCTCAAAACAACAATGTTATAGATTTAACAACCGAATGTCTGTATGTTGATGAATCTAAAGCAAAATGGTAGTAAATACGGAATAATTGGCATGGGACGATATATCGTACAATGATAAATCACGATTTAAATTTATGATGATTTGAAACGATGAAGAAAACTGAATCGTGATTATTATCAGGCTGCGTAATCTCAGTTTTTCCTCGCTGTAATTGCGTTGTTTAGACAGCAGAGGGTACAATAACATGCAGTAGCAGGAATACACGTGACTTCACCCTGGGCAGAAGTAACACAGCTCTAATGCCGCTAAAACACACACACCAAAAAAAAAAAAAAAACAGATCTAAAATGAGAAAGAGCTGTTGTGTGATTGACTGGACAAATAGATTTAACAAGAAATTGGAGCTCTTTTTTTTTTTTTTTTACAGACTGCTGAAAGCTAAAGAAAAGAGAAGCAAATGGAGGTAGTACAAATGTCCATAAAAGATTATTAAGAAAAGGCCTAATTGTTAACTTTTTTCATTTTTAATACATGGAATATTTTAGTTAATAGGCTATTATATTTTACGCCAACCTTTACAAATATAAGTAAATAATTATTGTTGGTTATTAAGAAATTGAAATAATTTTTTTATCATTTAACAAAATAAATAATTAAGTTGATAAAGAATAGGAAAATAAATGTTGCATTTTTTTTTTGGTAATAAAATTTTCATTTAATTTTTTTCCAAAAATATCATGGGAAAATCGTGAACCCAATATGGTGAACTGGGTGAATCGTTACATGCCTACAGAATGAACTCATTTGTTTACGGTTGATGCTGTGAGCAGCCATTTTGATTTGATGTCACTTGCTGAACTCGTGGTTGAAGAAACCGTCCTGACTTTTTGAGTCGGAATTCCGAGGTGAAGGGGGTGTTCTCCGACCGGTCGGAGGTTCTAAAATTCTGAGTTATGAGTTTTAGTCAAATTTCCCAATAGCTAAATAACTATATACATTTGAAAACATGGAACCAAATAAAGAAATGTCAAAACTTCACACACAATGGAGAAACAGTAACATTCAGTGGAGTGTATACAAGCATGAATTAGCCTGGCAAAACAAAACAGCTAGCATGAGTGAGCACCTGAAGTGGAAACACTGCAGTGTTAGGTGACTAGCGTTAACACAGCTACTAGTAAACAAAGTTTAACTGTATTGTAAAAGACAAAGACTGAGCTGTCTACAGCAGTTCCCATTAACTATGTGTTGCTAATTTTTACACTTCTAATTAAAGGCGACAATACCAGTCTTAACGCCAATGTGCTAGCTTGCACCGCTGAAATGCCGAATTTAAATTCAAGTAATTGATATCATCGTCAACTAGCTCACACTTCATCAGCAGGAAATTTGTTGTGCTGTTTATAAAGCGAGTAGATATTAAAATATGAGCTATCATTAACACACATGATACGCACCGCATAAGGATGTGTTAAAAAAAAAAAAAAAGAAAAAAAAAAAAGAGTGACTCAGCTGTTCATTAGAAATGTAATTTGATGTGCAATAAATAAAACAACAGGACATGCTGTGCTAAGAAAATAAATCAACAGCGTAACCGAGACATGCCGTAAAGAGTTTATTCTTTTCCTATAACAACGGCACGGTTTAGTGTGTAGTGTTTTACTCCTTTTATAGGCTACAACAGCTTGCCGAAAACTTTTTTTTTTTTTAAATTAAATAAACGTGTCATACTTTTTATCCATTTATAGATACATGTCGTTTTGTGGAATCTCCACAAAGCAAGACAAACTGCAAAACCTGTCCTGCAGACTTTCCTGTGGTGGAAATCTTCCTCACGGATGCAAATCGCTGACATTGGAGACTCCTTCTGGAAATGTTAAACATCTCCTTACAGAAATATTCACCAAGTCACTTATTATCGGCTACGTTTGTTAAAGAATTAAGAATCCGTTCATGATTAGTCACAGATTAAGATGATTTTCTGCTTTTCAAGTCCCTGTAAAAATTGATGTTATGATAGAAATGAAAGCTTTAGATTGTGCACATTAATATAAACCGGTGCTACTCTCAGAATCGAGAATTAAACAGCGCAGTGGTATAATCATCTATTATATTCTTGTGGTTTCTGTTACCTTGTTTATTCTGTTACCCTTCAGCCATCCCTCCAAAACACATGAACGCGCACTGCCTGATTACTCCTGGAGGCCGAGTCCATGAGAGAGAGAGAGAGAGCGTTGTGGGGAGGAGTATAGCACATCGCTGTCATATCCAACTACCTCATGTCTCATTCACATGTCAGAAAACACCCAACATTATCATAATGAATGTAAACAACAAACATTGGTATTGTTAGAACTCACTAACAAGCTGTCTACTAGCTCTCTAGCTTTTTCAATATGTCTGCCTAGCCTTATGGAAGACTCCAGTCACGACTGCATGGGCAGAGCGCACGCAGGTAGACAGGTAGGTTGGCCATCTAGTCATTTCATTCAGACTGAATGAAATGATTCGACAGGTTTTTTTTTTTACAGCCCTGCGACTGCCACAAATGATGGATTTTTTCTTTTTTATCATCAGAGCGTTTGATTTATTCATTCTTATCCAGATGTAAAGACAATTTCAAGACACATCACAAAAAACACCTCTAAAAGAAATACCTACCCTGCCTTTAAACGCAATGCACTGATGTTCCACAGAGGAACCTTTCCTATGATTTGTATTCTACAGATTGTTAAAATGAATTCATTCTTGAGCTTAGAGAATATCTGAATGTCCACACCATTATTTGGCAGAATGTTCAAAAACAAAAACAATCAGCAGTTGCAGGCATAGCGCGTCACTACGTTACGTTACGCTTCTTCCGGCGACGAAAACAACAAAATCTGGAGTTTGTTTTGTTACCATATAAAACCTTGACTTCATACAAGATCACACACATTACCACTGTATCAGCAGCACTGAAGAAGAGCTCTGGCTCGAGTACGTCATTAATACTGAATGTGCTGACTCATGAAATCTGAGAGCCAGTTTGGGCAAAAAGTTCATTTTCCCAGGTTTACTGAGTAACATCTCAGAAGAAGGACCGGTTTTACGGTCCACAAAAAAAAACCAGTAAGTGATAAGGGATAATAATATAACAAGGGATGTCTCTAGATGGGCAAAAAAACAACCATACTTCCTGATCCACATGAGAGAAATTCCTGCACTTCTCACTGCAGCCATTAAAATGCTGACCTGAAGTCATTAACCTTTACCAGAGAGATTATCTCAGGAGGAAGCCCGGCATCCCGGATGAATTCCTACAGAGACCCTCTCTGCAAGGAAGATCTGCCATGATGGAGGCTAATTTAACACTGAACACACCTTAACTTAAAATCACATCAAGGCCTGATAATGATGATTATGATGATGATTTCTTGCAACCTGTCAAATTCACTCATCACTTGCCTTCTATAGAAAACGCTCACTCACTAATGTTCTTGGAATCAAATAACAAGATGTTCAATGGATACTATCTCTCTATCGTGATCGAGTGAGCTAACGTTAGCAACCTCTGGGTCCCCCCCCCCCCCAATGAGGACAAAAGCCCTTATGAATGGCGATACAGTCTGTTGTACGAGCAGCTCAGTGGCCGGATTCCAAACCGCTACGCCCTGAGCACGGAGTGCCTACATAGGGCGTATAAACCATTATCTCATAGTCTTCATAGTGCACTTATCTAGGGAGCATAATGCAATTTGGAACTCGGCCTCTATTCGGTTCGTACAAGCCATAAGAAACGGACAAGCCGGGAGATATTTATCTTTCCACCAGTATTACTTGGAGAAAGACCAAGTCACGATAATAATACCGCAACTTTATATACGTCACAATATAAATTCATAAATTCAACAGAAATAATTTAGCTTCCGGCTAACGAGCTATCGAAGTGTAACGAACGCATTCACGGAAATGTTAATGTCAACGTTAGCGTTAGCTGACATCTTATTTGTCCCGTCAGGTCCAGTCCAGAGACTAACAAGCAGTTAGCTAACATTTGATTCACACTTCTTCACCGCTGATAAACACAGCTAAACAACAAGCTTGTCACTCAGGAGCTCTTTAGCTAGCTAACCAGTGCTAGCCGACTATTAGCTTACTAGCTAGCAACCTAGCAACTAGTCAGTTAGCGGCGCTCTAATGACTTACTTCCACGGCCGCTGGATTAGAGCTGTTGATGTTGGACGAATAAACTGCTGTTTTAATTGCCTTCTTGCGTTTCGGCGTTTTCTTTATGTGGAATATCCTTAATTAAAAAAAAAAAAACTTATGTCCTTCTAGGTAGCGGCTGCTTTTCCTCCTTTTCTTTAGTGTTCTCCAAGTAACGTGAACCAGCGCTAACCAAACCGACTTCCGGTCAGCGAGCCCCACCGGAATTCAAAATAAAAGTCTCAAGCTATAATAATATGAACATTATTTCTATAACGCGCTTCTTCTTTAGCAACTGAAATTCATTTATAACCACACAGTTTACATCTGATAAATACTTAAATATACAGCAAGGATCTAACTGCGTATACTAATTGCATATATGCTGTTGTTGACAACAACAATAATAACAATAACAATAATAAAACATTAATAATTATAATAATAATAATGTTACTATTAATTATATTTTCATCACCATCACCGTTCTTCTTCTTTCTATTATTATTATTATTATTATTAATAATAATAATAATGTATTTATTATTTATAATAAATAAACAGCGCCCTCTGTTGGAGAACTAGTCAACATATTAATCCTCCACCATTCATACACACACACACACACACACACACACACACACACACACACACACACACA